>JAHUTJ010016606.1:0-45313 GCA_036250325.1 Characodon lateralis
ATTTGGGTTAGGTTGACTCTTAATTTTCCGTCAGCCTTGAGAGTCTCACTGGTGCTTCTCAAAGGCGAATCCAAACAGCCAAATTCCTGGTCTTTCGCCAGGTCCGAGCGAACAACTTTCTCCAAGATTTATCCCGTTTCACCCCTCCATCCAGGAACCGCAACCTGCCTGTTGCGGTTACGTGAGCTGAGTCTGCGATTCAGCTCACGTAACATCTCAGTCTGAGTGCTGATCGCCCTGAAGATCCCATCATACATGCCAGGCAGCCTGAGCTGAGTCTAATCTGTGTGCTTTCAGACCTGTCAGTTAGCACCTCCCGCAGAGAGATGTAAGGAAATGAGCAGAAGGGACATGCTGAAGCAGCAACTGCAAGGTATGGCGCTCCGTGGGTTAAGCGATCTTTCCGGTTTGCACCTGCCTATGAGTGATCGGGAAGGCGGATGCTGTCCGGCTCCGATGAGCAACGTTTACTTTCCGTCAGGCTGTGTGCAGGCCCATAAACAAAGCAGGCTTCCGGTCCGTCTGTCGTTATAGGAGCAAACATCCCCCACACAAATAAGTCATTATTTCTCTCAGTATGCTGCTAAACTCTCTGGAGTCGTCTCTTCACTGAAACTAAACATTTGTACAGGTACTTTTTTAGACACTCCCATCTGAGGCTTCATGTATCCAGATTTTATTTAAGCACATACCAGCAGAACCACCCCGTCCATCCTATGGTTTTTATGAATCCAACCAGCACCATTTGCAATTTGTGTTCTTTCCTTTGCAGTCGACTCAATTTATGACCTTGTCAATTTGCAGTAAGTAGGCAGGTGAAAAAAAAAATCAGTCTCATCGGTTTGTTCAGGCCTTTCTGCAGCAGCACAGTGCTTTAAGTTTTATTTCCTGTTCCTGAATTGTAATAACTTTAAAATCTGAAATCCATTTAGGCAGAACTAGTGTTTGAGTTTTACATGTAACTCAGTAGTTGTTTTAGTAGTTCTATTTAAAGGTGCTGCAAAAGAGCCATAGACAGCTGCAGATCAGAGGGTAAATCTGTTTTCCATTAATTCTTTGGACATAAATTTGTGCAAACTAATTTTCATTGACAGTTTTGATGAGATGCAGCAACCTCCACCAATATGCACCTTTAATTAGATCGATATTTTTCACATCCGTTTCACACCTGAAGTAGACATATTTGTTGTCTTGAACATCTGCAAAGTTGCAGAGCCTGAATGTTTTACACCACGCAAGCAGAGTTCAGCAAACTGGTCAAAGCATTTAGGTTTTCCACGGTGTCTCTGCACTTTGAGTTCAATTACTGCCTCAGACATGCTGATAACCATTCAGTTCATTTCTGAGATGACAGTTACCTTTGACACAAACAAAAAGCAAGTAGATGCAGATAAAAACTGTACAACTTCAGCGAAAGCTATAGGACTCCCTTTTAGGAAAATTGCAAATCAGTCAGATGGAAGCAGACAGTAAATAATAGCACTGTACCAGAAATGGTTTCATAAGGAACAGCATTTCTAAAATGTCTCTTTGAAATCTGTTTGAAAAAACTAAAGGGGCATTGCTAACATTAGGATGCATATCCTTTTGAAAATAGTTTTTAAAATATTTCTCATTCATGTGTTTGTTAGAATTTATACCCCAGCTTTCTGTTTCAAACCTAAGGGCGTATTCAAACCAGCCACTTTTAGTCCGCTTTAAATATACCAGAGTTCGTTTCCCCCTTGGTCCCGACCTTTTGTGCAGGTGTGAATACACTTAAGCGAACCCTGGTCCGAACCAAACAACCGGACTGAAACCAACTTTTTGAAGTGGTCTCAGTCTGTTTCCAAACAAAATCTGGTGTGGTTCGCATCTGGTATGAATAGTAACTGTCCCCAATCCGACCCAACTACAGAAAACACATGTTTCCTAGGACTAAACAAGCCACCGTAGCCGGTAGCAAAAGTAGGGGCCCTGAGGGGTGGTAGGAGCAATTTCTGCCTGAAATTACATAACTGAAATAAATCAAGAATAACTCTACAATTATAAAGTCTAAATGCAAACATTCGGTACCTGCATAAAGGTAAAACAAAAAAGAATATTTTTCCAGTGAGACCGCTACTCTCTGATTTGTTTGTGATTAAGCAAAGTAAAAATAAATTTTTTCATTTCAGATCTAGTATTTTTTTTTTACAATTCACCAAAATATTTCACTAAATAATCATTGCAAAACACCATAAAATCCCTTTGAAATCATAGGAGAAGCAGGTTTTCCAACAACATCTTGACTATAACTGCAACAAATTTGGACTGAATCAGTTGAAGCAAATTTGTTCCACAAAGATTTTAGTGGTCATTGGCAAAATTTTGCCAAAGGTGTCAAAACTGTGCCGAATGTGTTTTTTATTTCATAAAAGGGAATCTGGTCAAATAAAAGTGCTGATTTCAATTGTAGGATTCCTTCTGCATTTGACATCACCTTTGGTCATGACATTTACCCTGTGAATCACCAAAGTGTGCCAACTTGCACAGCATAAAATCAATATAATTAAAAGAAATCAAACTAAATTGTGTCCTTTTGTCTGGAGGAATTTTAGCGAAAAAAATAGAGATTTATAACAAACTAATGTGCAAAAAGAATATTTTATGAAAAACTAAGTATAGCAATTTGCAAAAAAGAACTATCAATGATAAACTTTTAAATACAATGAGATACCCAGAACATCACATTAGACCAATCAAAAACGGATGTTTTAAGCACAGGTTTCTTTTTCCCCGTAACAGGCTCTCTTCATTTCTCCCCAAGCGTTTCAGGTTTCTGAAAAGTATGCCTACTTCTATGCGCTCAATATTTGGTTGGCCCGAGCCTTAGAGGCAATCTGTAATGGAAGCCCAGATTGCTTTGATAGCTGTCTTCAGGTCATCTGCCTTGTTGGTCTGGTGTCTCTCATCCTTCTCTTGGGGTTCTGGTCAGGCAGGTTTGTTGGCCAATCAAGAACAGGAACACCATGGGCACTGAACCAGCTTTTGGTAACTTTGGCAGTGTGGACTGGTACCAAGTCCTGCTGGAAAAGAAAATCAGCATCTCCATACAGCTTGTCAGCAAAAGGGAAGCACGAAGTGCTCTAAAATGTCCTGGTAGATGGTTCCATTGACTGTGGACTTCAGAAAGCACAGTGGACCAACACCAGCAGATAACATGGCACCCCAAACCACCACTGACTGGAACATGGATTCTCTGCCTCTCCACTCTTCCTCCAGACTCAGGAGAATTTATTTCATCCTAAAACAGGACTTCGGACCATTGCGCAACAGTCCAGTCGCTTTTCTCCTTAGCCCAGGTAAGACGCTTCTGATGTTGTCTCTATTTAAGGGTTGGCTTGACACGAGCAATGCAACATTTGTGTCACGGTGTGACATGTTGGTTTTTTGTTTTATGGTCTCTTGTTATTTTGTCTAGATGTTTTTATTTTGGTTTGTGTATTCAGTCTTATTAGGTTCACCTGCTCCCTCTGTCTCCCTGTGTCCTTGTCACACCTGTTCCCTATTTCTTTGATTGTCTGTCGTTTGTTTCCCTCTCATGTCTCTCAGTAGAGAGCAGTTTCCCTGCTGGTTCCTCCATCACTATCCCTGGTTCTGTTTTCTCTACAATTTCCTGCAGAGTACTCTCATGTAAGTTTTTGTCTGGATTCTTTGTAGTACCTGCAGTTACTCGCTATGTGTTTGTAAATACCTCTGGAAATAAAATCTGAAGACTCTTACAAACATGCTGCCCCCAAGCTCTTGTCTGCGCTTTGGTCCGATCTGAACACAGAACTTGACAATTTGTAGTCCTTCAGGTGCCTTTTGGCAAACTGCAGACTGAAATGTGGAACATATTCTCCAAAAACATAAAAGTTCTAAAAAACACTGGATCATGACTATAGCTAGCACAGGTATTTTCTACCAAAATGTTTTAAATCAGGGAGCTTTGTAAAAACATTTAAGAATGTTAAGTTATGTTCTCCATAAAAACCTCTAATAAAGCCAATAAGGACAAGCTTTAGCCTTGTGTTGTTGCAAATAACTCGTTGTGTGTAACTCCATGTGATTCAGTAATATCTCCTGCACACTGATTTTCTGCTGCTGTGTTACTACCTGGCCGCCCTCGGGTGTGATTGACACTCTTATCTGAATGATGGCGATGGAAGTGATTTAGTTAGAGAAGCTCTCTACCATTTTAGGAAAGCATTGATGCAAGGCTCAGAGCCTGAGTGCCACGATGAAGCAAACTCACAGAGCAGATTTCTGAAAAACGTAATTTTAACACCACATAGAATGTATTAAGTAAGTGCAAGCAGTTAAAATGACAAATACTTGGATTTGGAGGACTGTGACGCTGACGCTTTCCAGCTGCAGATTTTCAGTTTGAGGCATGAGAGTTGAATTACTGGCCATGGTGTTTACGTTATCTGCTTTCTTTGAAAGCCGTTCCTCCAATGTAGCAATTCAGATTGACAAGAGGGATTCCTGCAGCTATTTGAAGGACGCCACAGGTCCTTTTCCCATTTCACACGTTGATCTGGTTCTGAATTGTATGGGACATTTCTGAGGTACAAATTGAATCCTGGGCAATCTGTAAACCAGTGGAATGTGTCTGAATGTGAAGATGAAAAAGGTCTTTTCAAGAGCCTCCAGCACTTTGACTGAGAGAGCCACATGAGATGACCGGTCAAGTTAATTGACCAAGTCTGATATAACACGGAGTGGTGGAAATGGCTCAGAAAGAACTTGACTAAATGAGCGAGAAAAGAAAAATTCTTTAAAACTTTTTGACAAATGGAAGCTCTTCCTGGACAAGCTGCTTTTTCCCCTGACTTTGTCCACTCACACTCTGACATGATGCAGACCAAACGCTTTGTGTTCAAAAGCAAAGGCTATAAAGCTTTTTTCTCCTTTCTTCTGCCTTTCAGAAAAACCCACACACTTCCTGCACTGCATGCAAAAATGACCCAACATTACAATAAATATTTTAACGAGTTAGATTCGCGCTGGGATTCATTATGATCAATAACTTTCTGCCTCTTGTACAAATGCTGCTGCATTAGACAAAGTATAACACATGCCATGCTTTTGATGTCTTCATATCTTGCTCAGTGGTGAAGTTTACAAAGTGTTTCGGTTCTTCATGTCTGCCAGAGTTCGCCACACTAACTGCAAAATGTGTGTTGTACCTGAAAGTGTGTGTTGGTGTAAATGGATGTAGCCTCACAAGATTCACAGTTTCAGTTGGCATTTTTCTCAAAACCTGAGCTTAGGAGGTTTTTCCACAGGTCATAGTGTCATATTTTCATCATGGTGTTCTTACAGACTAAGTGTGCCTATCTATGGCAGGTAATACGTGTCTGTTTTAAGCTGAAGAGTTACAGAAGTGCAGACAGCCATGACCTTTTTGATAATGTTGGATTAACTCCTGCTCAACCCAACAATGCATTTTCCTTACAAATGTGTCCCCATTTAAAGGGAAATAAACTGGTTTTTCCAACTTTAAAAGATTTATTGCCAACAAGCGAACACAAATATTCTTACCTTTGGGCTAAGTATAGATTTTGATTGTGATATAAACATACATAAAGGATGCAAACACCAGGCAGCACATTGTGGGAAAAGAACTAAATCAATAAGTATTTATTCTGCTGTTCTGCTCTCTAAAGTAACATTAGTTGAGCCATGTTAGCTGAGCTAGCAGAATGCGGTTTATTGCCAGTACGCACATTCTAACTGTTTTAGATGAATGCTAACAAACAAGACTCTCTTTCTTCAGAGGAAAGCTATAGGGAATACGTAGTGGAAGAAGAGGAGGAGCAGAAAGGCATAAAATCTCTGGAAGTTCCTGACGTTTCTGCATCTCATTAAACAGAATTTAAATCACAGGAATGGTAAAGGAAATATAATGTTTGTTTTGTTCTGAGACTAACTTTTAAAAACCGTGGTATACCTTTATAACGGACTGAATATAATCCATGCCATGATCTGTCTTTGTTTGGGGTTTTTGGTTTGAGTTCTGTTTACTTTCTCTACACTGTCATATTCTTCACTTATATTTCAGTTCATTCACGTTTCTTAAATTCTGTTGTTTAGGTGTTTATTCCTCTCCTGGATTCCTAGGTTAGATGTTTTACTTTGTATTTTCTTATAGATGTTTTTCTTCCTGTTCATGAGTTTGGTAGTCTCATTGTTTACTTGTTTCTGTTCACTTAGATGTTTTCTGTTACTTCCCTGCACTCCCATTTTATCAGTGTTAATTTGTCACTCTCCCTCAGTTACCTTCAGTCTCTCTCACACCAGCTGCAGCTGCTTCTCTCCTTGATTAACTCCCTCAGTTCATTGGTCCAATCTCCACTCCCCTCAGCATTTATTCTCTCTGGTTTTCTGCACTCACAGAAAGATATGTTGGACTTACTTAAAAATGTTATGTCAAGTGGTTCCACATAACTTGTTAAGTAGAGATTAATTTGCCAGTTTTCATATGATTTACTCAACAGATTTAAGTATACTGAACAACAGAGATTTAAGTATTTTAAACTTAATTTGGTTACTTTCTTTGAATGTATGCAGCCTACATTAAACCTTTGTGATTAAGTTCAGTGAATAAACTGGATAAATGTAAAAACAATACAGGATTATTTGGTAAGAGTAACTTGATATGATTAAATTAGTTGTGAAAAACGTTGTGAAAAAAAGTGAAAAATCTAAATGCTTGTACTGTAGTACTACTGAGATTTAAAGTACACTCTTAAGTAGATCTCAACATAAAATTCTAAAGTTGTTCCAGAGCATTTTTTTTTTTTTACTTTTAATGAACATATTGCTACTAAATTAAACATATTTTGAGCTCTAAGCTCCAGTCATAGCATGGGCTATGCAAGGGCAGGGGTCACAAGCTTTAACTGGTTCAGATAGCAAACAGAATCCAGTATGATAAAATGTCTTTGCAGGAGACTATGTAAATGAGCATCAGAACCCCAGTGGCAGAATCTTTTACCCAGTAGGGCTGACAGTGACTACAATCAAAGGCAGCTTATAGCAACTGAAACTGCTGTACTCATAATTTGACACATTATGAGAACAATTATGACAAGAAAACCCAAACAATCTAATGTCTGTGGGCCAAATTAACAAATTCTTACAGAGGTCTTCACAAAAGCATCAGCTTGCCAAATTTAGTCCAGGTCAGTAGCTTATTACTACTGCTTTAGCATTTAATTTGAAATGTTCAGGTAAAATAATAAGAAATTACAAGAAAGCTTAATGAACGGTCAAAACTACTGTTCAAGTTAAAAGGTTAACAATAACTGAATAGCCCCAGGTCATACCATTGTAATGGTTTCATGCATTTATTCCAGCAGTTTGTTTCCGAGAGCCTGGATTTTGATTGAAAACCTGTTTGTATCAAGTTCCATCAGGATCTTTTGAATGAATTCAAATGTATACCAGAGGTCAGTTGGATAGCTCAGGTTCAGCTCATATGATCCCAAACAATATGGCCCAAGCAGTCGCAACATCATTAAGTTCATGAAGCACCTCCACACTGTAATACTATGATGTCAACATCTTCTGGAGACTGATCAGCATCTGCATCTGGGTGTTTAATCCTGTAGATGATCGATGACCAACTCTCCCTTGGTTGGACCAGGGTTCTCACCCTAAAAAAGACAGAGAATAAAAACCCTCCCACTGAAAGCATATATTTCACATGAAACCTGCACCATTTAATACTCATCTTAATGACTGACTCCACTAGTAAGACAGTTAAATAAATATGAATAAAAAATAAAAACGTTTGGGGAGAAAATGTAGAGAGCCTATTACGGGTAAAAAATAGTTAACTGGTACTGAATAGATTCATCGAAGTGTGCAAATCATTCAGTAATTTTTGTAGGCACAATTAAAGTGAATTTGGAGGTAAAACTCAACAACTCTCTTTCAAAAAGGCATTGAATCTTGGCAAGCCAATTAATTTAACACATTGATGACAGCATATTTAGCATTCCATTCAATGTTGAATGAAAATATCCCTTTTAAAACAACTGACTCCTTCACTAGTTTTTCAGGGTCTTCATTGAGATAGCAAGCTAGTGCTTGGAGGCTATGTGTTCTCCTTGTTGTGATGGAGTTGTTCTGCAAAACACAACAGGAAATATACTGAAGCAAGTTATTGACATTTAGAAGACGGGAGAATTCTAGAAAGTGATCCCTGACACAGATATTTACTGTTGGCCAGCCAGCCTTCAAGCAGAGGTCACACTTGTATAAAATCACACTTAGCTACAGGTTCACTTGCCAGTGAGCAACAAGGGCAGGGCAAATAAGTGTGAATGGCAACAGTAGGATACAGTGTGTTATGTGAACTGTGTTGCTGTAAATGTGGTGGTGAGGTGGCAGATTATTACGCAAAGTATCTGGAACAACTATAATATGCAAGTAATTAAACACAAACCTGGTCAATGACAGCCATAATATTTTTGGGTCCTACTCCTTTCTTTTGGAGCAGTTTGAATTAAATAGTGGTTCAGCTGGGACATAAACTTCGGGATAAGCGGGATAGTGGTAATGCTTGTGAACTTGTGAATGCCAAGAAGATTAACATACATCTTAAAACCAAGTCTGGCACAAGTAATATCACAATATTACCATGTTAACATATTTAATCTCAGTCACATATTGCTATTAATGGATATATTTTCCAGCCCTAAATGTAATACAGATGTTTAGTGACTTAAATTGTGAAAATCCAGTCATACGTGTTTACTCAGTTTATTAAATTAGAAAATTGCATATAGCATATTTTTAACACTTTGATTAGTATGTGACCTGCTTAAATGACCATTCCATGTTTTTAATACAAGGGCAATCAGAAAAAATGTATGGGTATGAGTCTCTGCAGCCAATATTGCTATGGGCTAACCTGTAGTGTTTTAGTTGGTGATACAGTTGTCCCATAGTCTTTACAAAAACACATTCATTTCTGTTGGAAAAAGAAGGTGAGATTAGCATCAAAACATTGAAGAAGGTCCATTGCAACATATCAATCAACTGCTTGCTTTAGAGATGCTAAGGGAGCTAACAGCGCTTTTACAGATTCTGTAAGGACAACTTCTTTTAATACTCGGGTGGTTTTAGGCATTTAATGGACTCCTGCATCCAACAGTGCAGTTAAGTACTAAATCTGTGGACAAAATTATTCAAATGTTCTCAGTTTGGGGGTTGCACTGTGGCGCAGTTGGTAGCAGTGTTGCCTTGCAGCAACAAAGTCCTCGGTTCGACTCCCAGCCAGGGTTCTTTCTGCATGTTCTCCCTATGCATGCATGGGTTCTCTCCCGGTACTCTGGCTTCCTCCCACAGTCCAAAAACATGACTTTTAGGTTAATAGGTCTCTCTAAATTGCCCTTAGGTGTGAATGGGTGGTTGCATGGATGTTTGTCCTGTATGTTGCCCTGCGGTGGACTGGCGACCTCTCCAGGTTGCACCCCGCCTCTCACCCTTTAGACTGTTGGAGATAGGCACCAGCTCCCCTGTGACCCCGTATGGCAGAAACAGGTAAAGAAAATGGATGGATGGTGTCAGTTTGGTGTCTCTAAACAGAGATACCAGAATAAGAATGGAGAGAGGGGGCTGCTACCCTCAGTAAATTCATTGCATAAGTAGTTTATTTTCTTTTTGATTCATGTACGGCTCTAATTGATTTGAGTATAACAATACAAAGCTTTAGATGAGGATAATAGACCCACTTTAATTGTCTGCAATAAAGTCTTTCTAGCTACTTATAATTAAATCCACGAAACACTAATGTTAATTAATCCAACATACAGCATTCAAATTTCCCATTTCAATGTGTGACGAATAGTTGAGTGAACACAGCAGCATGGTGGAAGTGAATAATGCCACATTAGTGCCGCAAATTAACACATTGGAAAGTCAGGGTACACTGTGTGATCCATAATAAAGCCTTCATCCTTTAAAGGTGATCTTTGTTGATAGCGAGGTGAGACAAAGACACGTGGCTGCATCAGATACACCCTGCAGACTGCAGAGACTCAAAGTCAGAGTTCTCTTTAGTTCTGCGTCACCTGACAGTTTGTGTTGTACCTGGTTTACCAACCTGCTGGAGGGAACACAAGCTGTGCTATGAGCTAATGTTTTCTGACTGAGTAGAGGCCTTACAGTATAAACCGAAGGCTTTTCTGTGTTTTCACTCGTCAGATAGTAGGTTAGGAGACTCCTTTCTGTTGCATTTTATTAAACAAAAGCTGAAATAACATTGGTAGAAATAACATCGGTAGAAATAACTAGGATGCTGATGTGATTGGTAGCATTGGAACAGAAACAATGATTATATAGATTTCTTCTTCAAAGCAGAGATGTGAAAAATGTGATAAAACCGACTTTAAATTTCATTCAACATTAACTACAGAAATAAATTGAATTAAATTCGGATGAAGTTCTTTGGTTAGGTCACCTGTCTAATTTCTTTGACTTGCGTTCAGCAGCTTTAAAAAATAAAACTTATTTACCTGATTTAACTGTCAGTCCATCAGTGTGGTTCCTTCAGCTGCTCTTTATGCATAACACTCTTTTTGCTTAGTTTGCAATGAAACCCTCTGGAGAGTGTAACCCTCCTGTCTATCATCGCCTAACTTGACGTTCTACTGTCTTTTAGACCACTACTGCCTTTGAAAGTAACTACCGCAGTCAGCAAGTACCGGTTTTGCCAGAGGGAGGAGATTCTGCTATAATTCAGTAATCTGAATGAAAACTGTGGAGCCTTTTGTTAAAAAACTGAAGAAAAAAAAAATGTAATTCATAAAACTTTTGTGCCAACTAAAAATATTGATGTCAATAGATTATTACCATTGATGTCATCAATGATGTCATCTGGTCACTTGTCTGCGCATTAGAACACAATGTGTTTAACTTGTACTAAATGCACCATTTATGTTTAAAATGTATTTATTTGGTATTTAGCACCCAAGTTGCAGTACTTAATGTGACTGGTAAAGTGGATTTGCTTGTTTCATAATGGGTAAGTTTTACATTCAGATGCATTTTATTTGTATTTCTGAGCCTCTTACTGTCTGCAGTGACAGATTTATAGAAAAAGCGTCTGATGATCATATTTAATGTTATCACAAAAATGCCACAAAACATCAGAAATAGATTTTTGGGCCATGTCAATTACCCTAAAACTAAATCATTTAGAGGCAAATTGACTGGAGAACATTTAATAGAATAAGGGGTGTTGTCTAAGAACTAAAGCCCCTTTTTCACCGAAAGCCCCAGGGTGGCACAAGGCTGCCGATAATCTGGCAGGGAGGCAGATGCCAGGAAGATCTGCTCACAGGTGAGACAGCGAGACAATTAAGTATGGCTCAGGTGGGCTGAATAAGGCACATTAGAGCAGCAAGAATTGGCAGGAGTGACATGGTGAATAAAGAACAGGCTTGGCATGGGACAAAAATGAATCATTACAACAATATGGGACAAATGTGAATCATTACAACAATATTAAACGAAAACTCTGTGAAAATCACATTATTTTACATTCTGGTTAACCTTTGGCTCCTGCCCAGATTTGTATGGCGACTGGTGATGCCTCACAAGGTGCCTCCATTAGCTACATGGACCAGGAATTCTTACCTAAGAAAAAGAAACTCAATCCATATTTGTGGCAGGGCCTGTGTATGTTGTCATCTTTGAAAAGTCACACCAGGGACAGATGAAGACATCTGGAGACATCTGGAGGTGCACCCTCTGCCACATCTGTTGATGTCTCAACACATTTACCTCAGTGCTGTCATTACCGAGTGAATTACCATGTTTAACTGGGATGCTGCTTTGATCAGCCCTGCTTCCTCATGTCTCGGCTCTTCAAGCCAGCATCCGGCTATCAGAGCCCATTAGACAACAACAAAGTTTGGCTGTCAGTGCTGGAGCCAGAGAAGCATTCTCACAAGGTGTTTGGAAAATGTCCACATGCTTTTTACAGCTCAGAAACAGCTCCAGTGAGCCTTGGAGAGTAAGAGCTTCTTTTGTATTTATGAAATATGATGGCAAACATATCTATTTAATAAGGTTGTGCTGTATTCATTTTGAAACCAGTTATACTCTGGGTCCAAATGATAATATTACCATCTGAAATCTAGGGAGGTTTAAGGCCTCGCCACTTTTTAATAAACAAAGCAAAATTTACTGAATTATTATTGTTATTTGTAGCCCAATCAATGAGAAAGCAGAATGTGTGAGATGGAGACAGTCTGAGCATGTATGCATCCTAAGGTGTTTCTTCATCAGTGCACACTGAGCATCTGCATAGCCACACATTAGATAAAGTTGTCTTAGTATTGAAAGATTCCTGCAATATTTGAGTGGCACTCGTCATTATTCTGTAGCTGTAGCACCTATGTATGGTATATATGGCTTCTCAGAGTGTTTCTACATGTCTAAAACTCTGTGGCAGCTCGTCTTAGTTGGAGATGAAACTGTGAAGCTATTGTGTCAAATGCAGAGAAGGACCAAAGTAGATGGTGTTCACTTCCTACGCAGTTGAAACTTTGGCAGCCGCTGACTATAAAAGTTTGTTGACATCAATATTTTTATTCAAAACATCATTTTCACTTTTATACGTTTGTAACGGATTCTTCTAAATATCTCTGCATCCTGCAACATTACTTGAACGACAACTGAATGAGAAAGTGGGTCCAAATGTATGAATGGTGGTGTATCTGCCATAAAGTCAGTAGTTATGGCCACAGGAATAATAGTTGTTTAGGATTTTAATTCTTATGCTTAATTATGTTTTAATGGCTTAATTAGCTCCCCAACTCGGCAACTTTTAGATGTGTCTCTGCTTCAACACACCTGACTCAAATATTAGCTCATTAGCAGAGCTCTGCAGAGCTTGACTTCATGCTACTGAGGCAGTTTAGCCACTTCATTCTGGTGTTGTTTACACATTGAAGGACACCGGCCCTTTAGGACTGGTTTGTGAGACCACTGGTATAAAACATTCTAACAATGTAAAAAGCCCATTTAATATACATAGACGAAGGTAGTTATTAGATTTGAGGTTTTTTTTAACCATTGTTCACTTGTTCACAATTTTTTGTTGTCCAGTCATGAATTTAACCATTAAACTAACTGAGGCCTGTAGTCTGAGATAGAGCTCTTGTTTTTTTGTCATTTCTCTAAGCACTGAATGCTCTGACCCTGGACTGAATTTGTCGGGAAATAGGAAGCTGTCCGAGACGTTTTTCACTTTGGAATAATCTTTGTAGAATGATGGACTTTTTTCTCTTCTCAGTTTGATGGACACAATTGCTTCTCTAAGATCAGTGCTGATGTCTTTCCATCATCATCATTGTGCTAACACACACCTTTTAACATCTGGTCACACTGATGATGATCAATATATAATAGAAAAAATAAATATATTGTTAAGTTTAGGCTTGTGCTCAATTTTAAGTAGAAATATTAATAATTGTGGCTATCAAACATGAATTTCTTTTTGCAATTTAATGAAGTCTCTTCAGTTATCTTCATTTGTCAATCTGTTCAAATTTCAACCAAATTCCTTAAAATGGCACAGAATGACCTTGCAATCACAAATTCCTGCAAATCCTGTGCTGGCAGTGTACGCCTTTCACAGACATAAAAATCAAAAATGCTTCACCATAACAAAAACATAAAATATACCCAGAAATAAATGTAGCTAGTTTTAAAATGAGATTTAAAATGAGATTTAAAATGAGTCCGTGGTATCACCAACAACCTCTGGTCAGATGATGAAAGTCAGAGAGGAACTGTAAGGGTCCAATAAGTTCTAAATGTATTCAGGAGCTGGGGCAAGAAGTACCCTGAAGGTCAAGACCAATATTTTTAAATGTATCCTATAATGTACAGGGAGCTAGTGCAGAGACGCCAGAGCAGCAGTAATGTGGTCTCTTTTGTTGGTCATCATTAAGAGTCTTGGTGCCTGATTTGCTAAGAGAAGTAAAATTACTATTACATCAGTCCAAACTAGATGTGACAAATGAATGCAATACCATTTTGAATAAATTTTTTGACAGCCATGATCTCAACTTGAATTATTCCTTAAGTGATACAAGCTATTTCAGAACAGTTGTCTAGAATGTTGACTAAAGGACAAACAGCTGTCAAACTGACACCCAGGTTTTTGATACTTAAAACTAGGATGCTGTTCGATAACAGGAATTGTATAATCAGGAGCAACAGTGAGGGTCTTTGTTTTGTTAGCATTTAGTTTCAGATAGTTGCTTTCAAGCTGTTTGATTTCTGTCAAACAGTAGCTATGATTAGATCATTTAGAAAAATCCAAAGGTCTTAAAGAATAATACAGTTGAATATCAGCAGCATAAAGGTGAGAGAAATTATTCTAATGCTTGATGATCTGGCATTAAGAAAAAATGTGTTGAAAAAAAGAGAGTAGGGCCCAAAATGGATCCCTGAGTTACCCCACCTTATTTATACAAATTGTGAAAGACCTATCTGAGAGGTAAGACTGAAACCATTTTAAAACCATACCAGAGAAACTAGAAAATGTAAAATGCCATCAGAGGCAGAATCTTAGGAAGAAACCGGACTGTCAAGAAATTAGGTGTTTGATCTGATCTTTTCTCAAAGCTCAATGTTTAATTTACTGTAATTTATAAAAAAAAAAAACGATCCAATTTCTTGGCCACATTTTTGTGAGCATGAGATAAACACATAACTCCTGCAGAGCTCCCCTTTGAACTTCCTTTGCTCCATTTGGTAACCTTCCAGTCAGAGGGCCTCCACGCTGAGTGGCTCCGTCCAATCCAAAGTGGGATCTTCCTATAAGTGGCAAACTGCCAATGATTGTCCTGCCAGCTTTGCCTGGTGCCCGGGGCCCCAGAGAGGAGGCTGGAGTCAGGTAAAGCTCTTCAGGCCAGATGGCCCTTCCATGGGGTTACATCACTCTGGCCTCTCCCCGAACCCCTCTGGAGACCACTGGTCATAAAGCTGGATGAAATAATTTTGTTATAAACAGCTCTGAATTATACAGATACATACTGTAGCTGTAGAATCTCTCTCTGTGCTCCAAATGCATCCTTCGCTCATGCTGCCTGTGTGGAAACATTTAGGCAAAAATCAATATCAGATATGTCCTCCAGTATATTCCCACCATGGCAGGCTTCAAAATGAAATGCCAGCAACCCCCCCCATCAGGACAGATTTAAATTCAACGTCCATTGATGCAGTCCACCAAAGCATCGACCATGTAGCTCTCTTTATAACCCCTCTCAGAGCTGGATTGTTGTAAACCAAGAAAGGCACAATCAATGGTAAGATGACAAGCTGCACTGCAGCACAGCGTGCCGAGGGAGGTCGAGGCTCAAAGAGATCTGTCTTCGCAATGCACTCTTCCCCTGCAAAGCTGCACAAGGTCAAGGTAACCAGCAGAAGGAGCTGCACAAGCAGATCTACGTATCTGTGAAAAGCAGGAAAGGTTTGACGTGTAAAATGTCCCTCAGCCTCCGAGATGCTGATACAGACAGGTACAATCACAGCAGGTGAAATAACCTTCAGGAGCTAAAATTGAAAACAATTAAATAAATTTTAATTTTTATGAAGAATTCTGGCTTAAATGAGCAGCTTTATTTTGCTGCTACTCCCTCCAAAATGGCACCTCTCCTGTTTCTCTGTGGCAGAGAAATAGACAGCAGTCTTTGCTTTGTGTGTGGGTACTTCTTTGCATCTCTGGCTCCTTCCACTGTTTCTTTTTCCATCTCACTCTCAGCTGTCAGACGCTGACTGAATCAGGTTAGAGAGGGGAGACGCAGAAGCCGAGGCATTGCTGATGAAAATGACAATGCTTCTCTACCTCCTGTTTGGTTACCGAGATGCACAAACTTCCCCGAGACAGCGCCAGCTTAAATAACCTGAGAGGAAAAAGAACGCTGGATTGTTGGAGACCAGCAAGCAAGCATGTGCTGCAGGTGCACCAGCCTAATTGGAAACGGGAAGAGATTTTAAGATGGAATTAAACTTACATGCAGTAGGTTTTAAATATTTATATAAGGCAGGAAGATGAAAACCACTTACACTTGTAAAAATCCATGGATATTTGAATTGAAATATTTTTCTAATTTAGAAATGACTCAGAGCAAATGTAATAAGGTATCTTGGAGATAGAGGTGCAGCGATGACACGCTCTGCAGCTTTTATTTGATGTGGTTGTGACATTTACTGATTTGTTATTCAAATAAAGCGTGACACAATGAGCACAGATAGTCCTGACATTAAGAGACTCTCTCTCACTGACGGAGTGTGTCCTTCACCTGGGAGGAGCTAGCATGCTGAACAGTGCGGTCGCCTCCATCCAAAGACATCATATCTAAGCAGTCTGCTGTGGTTAATGTAAATATAGTCAGTGTATCTTTGGAATATAAACACTGGCTGTAATCTGCAGTCTTCTGAGTCCTGCTGTTAGTGTTTTGGATGAGTTTAATCACCAGAATCAACCTCACGTTTGTCAGATTCAAGGTCAAAGATTGGCAACAGAAGGTTCGGACAGTCAGAAACCACCTGGTACCAGGTCTGAACTTTAACTAAGCCCTCCTTTTGTTTCAGCGGCGTGTCAGTTTGGAGTGCAGTGCTATGAGTGCCACTCAAATCATTTATATTTTATTGGGTTTTCCTGTGATACACCAACACAAAACAGTGCATAGTAAAATGAAAGGGAAAATGTGCAGTTTTTGAAAATGGTCAGAAAAATCTGAAATGTGTGTCATGCATTTGCATTCAGTCCCCTTTACTCTGATACCCCTAAGCAAAATCCAGCACAACCAACTTTCTCTAGAAGTCACCTAATAAACAGTAAACAACAGGAGTGTGTTGGACTGGGTATTTTATACTCCAAAATATTTCTCACCAGAGTGAAATCTGTTTCTGATTTTTTTTTCAGCTACTGTTTCCTGTGACTGTCTGGCAATGTAAGGCATAGTAAATAATATGAGCCCCAGAAAGGAAAGAGTGATTTTAGCTTTGAGGCTCTTATTTTGATGCTAGAAGAGGATTACTTCCTGCATTGCCCTGTTGTGTTGTAGCGTCTGTTCACAAGATGCTATCAAACTCTATCAGCAGCTGCTCATTGGCTGTCAGATAACACTTGTTACAAAAGTGTAGAAGTTAGAAGAACCGAGGTAAACTTCAAAATGCTTCAGCACTAATAATGCAAGTGTCTCTTTCTCAATAGTAGAATACACCTTCTGGTGTTGACAAAACGTTTTTGAGAAGAAGCACAATGGATATGCCACACCATCAGAATCATCCTGCAGGAAGGACAGCAGCAGCTCCTGCATTATTGGCATCTACTGTTAGCTTAAAAGGCCGTTCAAGACACAGTGCATCGAGAACTGTTGCATTGGTTGAGAGTGCTTTGATGCACATTTTGACAGTCAGGTGACCTGGCAAATTTAACCTATAGGCTCAAAACTCAGTGAGTGAAGCAGCAACAGCTGAAAAGTTCTTACAGGATGTTTCTGTAGGAACCTGCTGCAACTCACGTTTTTGAAGAAGAATCAGGGAAGGCTGAAAATGAACTGAACTTATATAGCGTTTTTCCAGTCATGCAGACCACTCAAAGGGTTTTACACTAGAGCCACAGTCACCCAATCGGACTCACTAACACACTGATACGCAGATCGGTAGGCAACTTGAGGTTAAGTGCCTTGCCCAGGGGCACATCGACATATGGCAGGAGGAAGCTGGAATTGAATCCACAACCTTCTGATGGCAAGACGACTACTCTTCCTACTGAGCCACAGTCGCCCAATATGTTAGAACTAACAGGTTCTAACTCTGTCACAATCAAACTCACATTTTGATTAGCTCTCAGTCCGTTTTGCTTCAGTCGGTTTCTAAAACAGTTTTCAGTTGTTTAACATCCTTATCGCAAGAGCTAACTGTCTAATATTGACTCCTTGATGACATTGTTATGCTGTAAAACGTGGCTGTGGGATGGCACATCAGAGAACAAAGCAATTCTTCGCTGTGAATTTTTGTCTGATGCACAAGACAGCATTTCAGAATTCTTGAATCGGACTCTCAGTATGGCCTGAAGGGTCAAAATCCCTTCAACACTGGACAGCTCCTGCTAAAAAAGCAGGGACGGAGACATCTTAGTTCTACCACCAGTGTCCAGAGAGGACAGGCTTTTATCACATTCATGATATAGTTTGAACATATTAATGTGAAACACACAGTTCTGCCAAGCACAATAGGGGTCACATATGGACCACTGTATCGCACATGAAAGCAAGCACCTGGAATGGGCAAAAAAACCAACACCATATCTACAGATTCAAATTGTCAACTTGCTGCAAGTTTGTCAAACCAGCTTCTCATTTTCTGTTGAACTGCAGCGAGACTTTCTTTTACCAGCTTGCATGCTCAAAAAGGTTTTAACATAATCCAGCAGGCTTTGAGGTTCTTCACATAACCACTTAGCATCTTCAAGGGGCTGTGCAGCCTGTGGGCCAAAACCAGATCAGCTGGACTAGAGCTAAGTGACTCCTGGACTACTTCAGGTACTGCAAAATGCAAAAGATGAACGGCTTTGTCCAAGTCTTTTGTAAAACTCAAGGAAATATGCATGGAGAATGTTTTTAAGTGTTTGTTAAAACCACTTCACAACCACAGGCACGGTTACTTAGCACTTTAGGATCAAGAAACCTTGTTAATCACAGTCAGCAAGAACTTATAACAAGCTTTAGTATGTGAGAGTGGATTGACACAGTCGATCAAAACATGGTCAAAAGGCATAATTCCAGCTGAAATTAGATGTAATGGTTAAGGTGCAATTTTTCAAAACAGTGTACCTGACATTTAGGAGACATGGCAAGTTTTACAGTACCGCTTGGCATCACTTCAAACCCGGCCAAAGGAACTGCCACAAAGCCCAGTCATATGTTTTATTCACACTCAAATGACCAAACATGCAGTTTTCATGTGCAAGACAAAACCTTTTAGCAACTAGAATCAGATTGATAACATTGCACTCAGCCAGTGGATATACTTCAGGGGATTTTCATTTGGGCGTTTTGAAACATACTCTCCTCACAAAAATTATAAGTTTGGACATCTTTCTCTGAAACAGCTAAACTAAAATAGGCGACAAGGGAAGATTCTGACTTTGTTTTTTCATAAAATTTTCGTGGGACATAGCCTGACCCTTCCCAAGCTCATCTGCTATCTTAACAAAGGTGACATTACCCTGGACTACCCTGGCTGCACTGGAGAAGACACAACAGTGGCACTTTCTGATTGGGAGCACTGACCAGTGCTGTAAGATGTTCCAAAATCCACACTAGAGTCAGCACCATTTTCTAGTTGTTTTTGACCATTATGGGAGTTATTGCACACACAGGCCACACTTTTATCTGAGACTCAGGAATAACCTTAGGCAAAATACTTTCATCAGCTAGAAATGCAAAAATGGCAGACTAGATTTTTTTCTTTTTCAACTGCTTTCTAACAGGAATAAAACGAATGAGCAGCAATTACCAATAACTGCACACAGTTAGAACAGCGAAAACACGACTCAGAACAACGGTTCTAAACAGCTGTGTATCCAAACTACTATCCGATAAAACAAAAAGGGATTGAGCTCCAAAATACGTTACTGTCCAAAAATAAAAGTGGCTTAAACACATAACGCATGTAACATCCAGACCAGTGGGAAGGGTTGAACTGAGGTTTAATGAAAATGATGTTCAAAAACAAACCAAGAAGAGAAGGAAGTCGCAAACAAAATAAGCAAAACGGATGATGACCTTTCAAACCGTTGACAGGGAGCCCATGTGGGAGGCTGGCAGTTGTCAGTAGGAGGCTTAGGTAATTCCTTCAGCCTTTTTTCATGGCAGCCAGTCAGCACTGAAAGGACAAATATAATTAGGTTAAGCTCATCCATAACACAGAAACTTGGGGTACAAAGCAATCCCCACTGTTAAACATGGTGGTGCCAGCATCATGCTAGTTTTCTTCAACAAGGATAGGGAAGTTGGTCAGAGTTGATAGGAAGCACAATGGCTCTAAATAAAGGAGAATCCTGGAGGCAAACCTTTTGCATGCTGAAAACTCAGTTCTCCCCCAAAAACATACTGAAAATGTGGGCCGGCTCTTCTGAACCCAGTAACAGATATTGTCCTGTTTCCTGAGCTGGATGTACCATCAAATCCTTGATTATTTATGCTGTGCTATGAAACACTTCATAGCCATTTTCATCATATCCACTGGATGCAGAAGTAAGGGTTAGACCTCAGTGTTGCCTCCCAAAAGTTTGTTGTTTTTCTATGAAGCAACTTTGAAGGACATAAAAAGTATCCTTTAATATGGAAAAACAGGACTGATTTGTAAAAATCATGGATGGATGGATGGATAGATGCCCAAGTTCAGCCCTACAGAGCTACAATCCTGCACTGGTGCTATAAAAAAGGAGCAGGTCTTGTATCAGTTTTTCAACGATAAAAATTAAGTGGAAAAACTGAAGGCTAAAAACGTTCTTGCTAAATGTCTGAAACCAGTTAAAGAACATTGTTTTATTTTGAGCTGACACGGCTTTAAAGATAGTTGCACCAGCATCTCCTTTGCAAAAGAAGTTGACTTTATTTTGGAGCAAGCACCGCAACATCTAGAATTGTGTGAACCTGTCTATTTTTATCTCTCAGACTTTTGTCCTGTTATCTTCAGTGAGTCGTTCTTCTGTTTATATGCGCTACGATTGTAGGAGCTACAGTTCCTCCACTGGGGTATCTTAAATAATGCTGGTTTGAGCACTTTGCTTTGTCAAATGGAGGAAAAATTTGCAGTATAGCAGCATTTTTGTAAGGTGCCTATTTTAGTGGTAGCGAGACATGCTGGGCGGGTCGTCTTTCTTCAGGTTGCAACATTTCCGCCCCCCCCGCTGTCCCTAAAGTTGGCTGCTGGGATTCTTTTACCTTGACATTGTGATAGGGCAGCTGTGTAAAAAAGATTTGTGCCTAATAAGATTTCCCCTTTGCCTGGGGGCTTCAAGAGCCCTGCTTAGTTCAAGTGGAGGTCTTATTACCGTATTCCTCAGTCGAAGGACTTCTTTTCTTGATTCACACCTCAAGCAAATTCAAGCCTATTTGATCCGTCTGCGTTGCTCTGATGAGCTGAACTGAGGGTAAAAAAGCTCTCAGATGATGGGAGATGGAGGCCTGCTATGTCTTGCAGCGCTTCGCAGGTTTTAATTGCAGCAGAAAGGAGGATCAGGTCAGAATGACACAAGCATTGTATCATTAGATAGAATGAGGAATTTCCTGCGTTGTTACCCAAATCCATATGGAAAGAATAATTAGAGAAGCTTTAATTAGTACATGTTTTAATGACAGATGGCGGCTCCTTGCTGTGTTGATGGTATTCAAATAATACAGTTTGGGAATGAGGCTGCGGATCAAGAGGACTTCTCCAGAGTGTCTCAGGCTGATGAACTCCACCAGGGAGGAGAGTTGGGGGAAGTTTTCTCATCAGCATCAATCATGAAATTGTTAATTTCATTGATTATTGCTGACTCCAGTCTGCATTTTGTTTTCTGTCTCTTTTTATGCACAAATTCGGTTCAGAGGGAGGCTTCAACCCAAAGCAACGTCAAATGAATGTTGCAAAAACAAGTATGAATGAATAATTAGGAGCTTTAATTAAGAGACAGTAATTTAACACTTAATGATGAGTAGAAATGAAAGGTTTTTTTCTTGATATGAATAAATCATGAATACAAACTTAAACTCCTAATTTGTGATTCAAGATGTTCTTGGCTGCCTTTGGAATTATTTACGAGTCCAACGGATGCAGCTAAATACAGCTTTATTGTATGTTAGGAGATGATATGCAAGCATGCATCTATTTTTATACTGTAGTGTACAAAAAATTATATCCTGCTGCTTCTTCATAAGTTGCCTAAAAACACATTCATCTGTCAAACTGGACTCTAAAGATACTGCAGATGTTTGCTGTGGAATAAACCTGCAGATTTAATACAGAAGCCATCATATTTAAGCATGTCCATAAGGATGTTTGAGGGGATCGTTTCCCCTTTCAAATTTGCAGTGCTAATAATACATGCCTGTGTACATTTATAAGGATGGTTAAGAGTCCTGGTGATAAGTTCTGGTACATTTGAGCCTAACAAGGTCGATTTTTGAGTGAGAAACGTGAACCAAGTGTGACTCAATATGGTGACATTAAATATTTTTTAAATGAAACCCATTGTTGACAACTGAGAGACGTTTAGTACAAATCTTAGCAACTTTGTAGAAAAGGGAATAACAATATTTCCTCTAGAGGGCAGAAAGTGGTTGTCTGTGGTGTGCATGGTCAGGCTGTTACACATTTGCATCCATGAAAGGAGTTTAACTGATACAATTTATGTTTTTTTTGTTTTTGTTTTATGTATCACTGTGTGTGTCTACATGTACCACACTGGAGAGTGTTCCGGTGACCAAGTCCAAATCTCTGCTATCAAGGAAAGAAGAGCTTTAAACAAAAAAATATCAAAGATGTTCATAAGTCTTTTTCCCCAAGACCAAGTCAAGTATCTAATTACTGAAACAAATATTGTCTCCATCAGGTTAGGAGCTCAGATCTTGTACTGTTTGTCCTCAGTCCAAACTCTAATATTTTAACATTGATGTCAACAAAGGAAAAGAGCATCATTAAATAAATTATATAGGTAATGACACCCATTAATGTGGAAGTTCCAAATAAATCAATTAGTACTTTCCCTTTAGTTATTTAATGCAATGTTTTGACTGAATTTGTTAATCCCTGTGTTCAGCACACCATATGGTCATTTTTTTAAAGCATTATAGCAAACCATGTTCTAAAAATATAACAAAACTTTTGTTGTCAATTCTGAACAGAAAAACATTTTATTTAGCAAAAGAAAAGTAAAAGAGTTTCCTTGATTGTTCCCAGATGTTACAGAACTCAACACACGGCTCCAGACTGAAAGATGAAAATCTGAAGATTAAATTACTTCTGTTTCATTGGTCAACCTGAAACTTTTTACCATTCATTTTTAAAGTCATAATGTTACCTTTCAGGTTTTCTATGATATAGCCTTTGAAAATATTTTAGACCTGATATTTCACCATCTAACCTGAGATTATTAGCTGTTCCACAGATCTGATTCTGCTCAGGGAAAAACTCTCCATGTTTCTCCAAGCAGCTAAAGACTTTATTCAGACAAGCTTTAAGGTGATAAAAGGTTTTATGCCTCTTTGGTTTAATCTTGTTTTCTTGTATTTTAACTCTTTTGTATTATTTTTAAGTGAGAAAGTTACTTCATAAGTAAACTTTACTCACTGAGTAAACAGAGGACACCTTCAGTGTCCTTCCTAAAATAACTGTTCGGTCAGATTGGAAGGAGAACATCTGGGACCACCAAGTCCTGCCAAAGATTCTCATTTGGATTTAGGCCTGGACTTTGAATGGGCCATTCTAATGAGATTGATCTAAACGAGGGGTGTCAACCTCAACGTCCTGCAATGTTTAGACATGTTTCTACTTTAACACACCTGAATTAGATAATTAGATTATTAATAGGACTCTTGAGAATCTGACTGAATTTGGAGCAGGCAATTTAACCATTTTTTCAAGCTTGTTGGACCAGGGAGACATCTAAAAGTGGAAGGAGGCAGACCAGTCTGAAATCTTTTTGCAGCCTGTAATTGCTTTTCTTTCATGATTGTCATGTAATAATCTTCACCCATCTTAGTCATCAACTCTGAGCAGTGCATGCTGGAGAAAAGCCTCCCCACAGCATGATGCTATCAACATCATGTTCCACTGTGGGAATTTGCATCTTTGGTTTTCTGCAACACAACATTTACCATGTGGGCCACAAGGTTTCATTTTGGTCTCATTTTACCGGAGCACCATCTCCCACATGTTTGTTGTGTCCGTACATGTCTTTGGTAATCGGCAAAGACTTCCTTATCAGGCAACTTAGCAAGAAACAACTGCAGTCAAAGAGAGAACCATATTTTTGGAATAATCAAATAAATAATGAGAACATGTAGAATCTGGAGAGAAGCACACATCTCTCTTTGAAGCTCTTCGTTTCACCTCTTTACTTGCACTGAAGGAATGCATGAGATATAATAGCGTCATTGACTTTATTGAATATTTAAGTGCCAGCATCTCATGGGTGAAGAAGTGGAAGTCAGCTAGAACAATGTTTACGTGAATTATGAATCTCTGCACTTCACCTGAACCCTGCCTTATCAAGCTCCTATTGTTTCTGTAATTACAGTCTTATTCCCACTTCTCCTCATATGCTGGTGACTTCTGTGCCTATTAGTGAAGTTGGAAGCTTGTGGGGCAAACCATCTCTGTCCTGATTTATAGCCAAAGTTAGAGACACTTCAGCAAACTGGATGGAATCAGAATGAAATCATTATACTGTAATTCATATCTGTTTAGCTGTAAATTGTACAGATGTCTCCTGTTTTTATTTACGTTGGAATCTGTGGTTTTGTTTGCCTTTTCTCTGTGTGGGTGTGATAATCCAGCTCTTTGCTTTCATTTGGATCACACACTTCAGCTGATCCTTGCAGTGTGAAACTGTGTGAAACTGTGTGATTCTTCCCTCTGATCTTTTTCTTGCCCGGGGGATCATAACTCTGTCTGTCTAATGTCAGTGGCATTTTTTTATTCCGGCTTTGGCCCATCAGCGCCAAGAAGAGAAGACAGGCTGCATATATCCATCAGTCATTGTGTGGAGTCATTACATCAAGCCTGACATCAAACAGGTAGGGCCTTCATCACTCTGATCTGATCCATATTGTCAATTTGTGATACCTTTAAATCCTCCTCGCTGCTTCGGGAAAGAATAATTATGGACCACAGCTAGATTCAGAAACTTTTCTATTGCTGCAGAGTGATGGATATTTTTGTTAAAGTTACAAGAAGTTGTATTAAATCAGCATGGGTCACATTAACCAGCTCATAGTCAAACACCCTGTGGCCCGAAAAAGCCTGGTTTTAAGATGATAATAGAGTTATTTGAGTAAGTCTTAACACGCATAAAACAGTTTTAGATTTTCATAAATGAGCTCTGAGATAATCTGAGACGGGCAGTTGAGAAAAGGTTCAGCCTTTTCACCTTGAGTAAACGTATTCCTTTAAGATCTTGAATCCATGGTGCAGTTAGAAAGCATCTACTTTCAGTCCTGGTGACCATTTAAGAGAAATAGTTTTGTGGCATCAATGGCATCAATAATTTCTTTCTTTCTTTCTTTCTTTCTTTCTTTCTTTCTTTCTTTCTTTCTTTCTTTCTTTCTTTCTTTCTTTCTTTCTTCCATTTATTTACATATCTTCCAATATTTACATATTTTGAACATAGTGAATTCACTGCTACTTTGTTTTCCTTTCATTAATAAATCAAAAAATTTTGGTAGACATCAGTGACTCTGCTGCAATTGAACAGCTGCCTCTTTGTCTCCTGAGGTGCCAACTTCAAACATTTGTGATATTAATTGTTTTCATTTATCTCATCTGATAACACCTGCACCATTTAAGACTCTAATAAAATTACCTTTCATGTAAAAATACAAATGAACCTGACTGCTGTTAGAGAGGTTGTGTCACCTGATGACCTTTTGCCCAAGGACACAGCATCTGTGAAGCTTATGGTTGTTTTGTTGCTGGCAGCATAAATTTAACACTAGTGTATTTTGCAACATGTGAAAGGGAGGAACTTTTTCAACTGGGCAGATGTGTTGTCTGTTATCAATGGGAATATTCCTTTAATTGTGCTCACACAACACATATCAGTTAGTAAGTAACCATCAGTAATTATGCACCTACCATTTTGCATCTGGCTGGGCCAGCAATTTTTTTAGTGGCCAACAGGTTCAGCATAATGCTGATGACTTAAAGGAAAACTACCCAAAATTTATTTAAAAATAATTTTTCACATGCGAGATATGACTCAGTCGTGTCTTGAGGGAAGGAAATGACTTTATTCAAGAGCCTTTGCAGTAGTTCATATGCCAACACATGAAAAAATTTAATGATTTGATTAATCTGCACATGTTTTTCTGTTCCCAGCAAAACTTGGTGTGAAAGCCCAAAGTGATCTTCAATGAGATTTCACAGCTGGAGTTGTAAACTACGTGGGTCGGCTGCGATTGTCCACTAGAGGGAACACATCAGCAGATGACTTATGAGATCATTTAATAAACGATAATATATTAATATTTAATGATTGGTGAATTCATCAGTGCCTGACCACATGGTCTTTCTACCTATATACACTGATCTGAATGTACAGAAAATCCGAATAAAAAAAGTCAAATACACAACTAATGTGCTTAGAGTGATTTAAATTATGTTCTCTAATTCTCCATCTCTTCTAATCGAGTTGATAAAGCAGCTAAATATGCTTCAGAGGCTATTTCTTTAGGAAATCCTCCCAGTCATTAAAATATAAAGATTATTTTATCCTGTAAATCTGCAAAACTTGATGTTCCAATAAGTTTTCTTTGCTCTGCGAGAGACTGTTTACATGTAAGAATGCTGATCTGAAAGCAGAAAACACAATTCCCACAAAGCATCATAGGTAATAACAATAGGGCTGATGAGATTCTATGCAATAAGCGGTAGTAAACTATAACTAAGTTAAGTGGGAGTTTATTTATGATGAAACGTGTATGAGAAAGAGATAGAAATTAGAAATAGATGCCATGCATGATTGCCTATAAATTTGTAATAATCTTATTTTCAGACATATTCCTTATTCTTCTGTAATTTCTATATTTGGTAGAGTTTGATGAATTCTGTTGCAAAAATCTAATTGTCACAACTCATATATTATATTCCAGTTTTATGTGAACCAAACAAAACTGCAGTTTTTCCATTTTAAATAAAAACAGTTCTTATATTTTTTTGTATTGTATTTCTGTCCGTTTAAGAGAACATGTATTTTATTTTTAACAGTCATCAAAGTAAAGCGAGGTTTCCAGTATAAACTTGAACAGGTGGCATCATGAGCGAAACATTAAACTCCCACCTTGCTTCAAATAAAACTCATTTTCTATTTAACAGGCAGCTCGTCTGCAGTTTTTCCACAGCTAAGTGTGAGTATGAATGAAGGCTGCTCTTTATCCCAGATTAACAGCTGGCCCAGACAAACCGCTCTGTGCTAAACCGAAGCTGGTTCTGATTCCGGTTTGTTTTCTCCATCAAAAGGCTGCAGAAGAATAGAGTGCCATTAAGAATCGCATTAGTCTGCATAATTACAACAAATTATGCGCCATCATTTGTCAACCCGAAAAGCTCATCACCCAAATATTTGCTCCCTTGGTTTGTTGTATTATTAGGCTTTTTTTTCCCAGTGTTTCTGTTCTTCAGAGTTAATCAGATGTTCAGAAAGTGCCCTTTACAATTTGATCTTTATTATTTCTCACCACATCCATTAAATATGAAATTATAGATCTGTAAGACATGAAATGGTTGAAAAAATTCAACCCAAAAGTTATATCTGTTTTCGCAATGTATCCATATTTCTTCTGTATTTATAGACTTATTCAATAATTCACAGACCTGAGGATGAGCACAGAAGTTGGAAGCTTCTGAACATTAGGCCTGATCTTTATCTATGGTGCTGTGATTCCAACTTTCTGCAATCATTTTATTAATGAAAAGTGGGAATTTTGCAGGAAAACACAGATGTAAAGACTTAATGGACATTTTCTGTGGGATTTCATCACGTGATCCAGTTTTATGAAAACTGTCCTGATAAATTGTCAGTTTTTATTTATGACAACTATACAGCTTGACACACTTAGTCAGAAATAGAGGGTTGGTCATCTACTTGTTTAAACCTTTAAACTAACTCACAATACATTAGTGTTTGGGTTTAAATTTTGAAAAATAAAATGTCTAATTGATTTCTTGATTAATGTCTACGCTTCAAATTCTTTACTGCAAACCGAAAAACAAAAAATTCTAAATCCAAAGGGAAACGTGTACCGTGGCTTTTACAGGCATTACTTCTACTTCAAAAAAATTATCATGTTACAACCCCAAAACACAATGTGTTTTATTTGGTTCAGTTTTTTACACAAATTAAAGAAGGAGGACAGAAGGAAAAAAATCCAGCGCAACCAAACAAAGTAAGAAGTCCCCTGTCCAGTTGATCATATGCCATGTAGAGAACACCAGACGTACTGAATGGCAGAAAGAGCTCTGCCCTGATGAGACTGAAATAAAATGAAAACTAACACTGCACATTACCCTGAGCACACCAGCTCCTAGGTGAAACATGGTGGTGGCTGCATGATGCTGTGGGGATGCTTTTCTTCAGCAGAGACAGGGAAGCCGATTGGAGCTGATGAGAATATGGATGCAGATAAATCCAGGACATTCTAGAAAGATTCAATGATAAAAACATTGCTGACAAAAATCAGTCAGCAGCTACTGGATCTAAAGGGGTTCACTTTATGTGATTTATATGTATAATGTTTTTGTTTTTTTTAAATAAACCTAAATAAGAATATTTAATTTGATTGTCTTTGTCAGACATCAGAACTTTAGCTCCAGCACCAGTCAGAGGAAAAACATGTTGTACCATATCAGAAATCCATCCTTTAAAAAACAGCTTTTAACCTTTGTGTTTTTCTGCTGACCATGAACTAACAGATGTAAACAGATGTTAGAGTCTCTCTTCATCTTTAGGACAAACTTGGATCACACTTTGGCACGACCTTCTTACTTTTATGACTGTTAGAACCAAGGTTCTAAACCATTATGGTTTCAAGTCCACCAAAGCTTTCCATCGTACCGTTCCTACAGTTTAATTCTTTTAATGGGCTGCCAGAGAAAGTCCTGGAGTAACGAGAGTCATAAAGCATAGAGTAACACAGTGCTGCCTCTCTCAACTTTGAGGTTGCTCACTGTCAGTCAGCTGGCTAAAACCGATTACTTTCCTTTCCCTTTGCTTACATGGAAGTCTTTTTCAGCAGTATGGAAATAGTTCTGCTCATCTGTCATGGTGTGGATTCAAGAGAACCACCAATTAGTCCTATTAGAGCAGTGCTGGTCTGTTAACTTACTTACTGAAGGTTCTACCCGAGCAGATAGCCTGACTAAATAACCAGCCAATATCAACTTGTTATACATGTTTTAGGCTATAAAGAGGATAATCCCAAAATGTTTAACCTCTTGAGGACTCTTGCAAATTCAGCCTTATCTTAACTAAGGAATAAATAATTGTTGCTTTTCTGTTTTACATTAAAGCTTAAGTTTTATGTTGTTATTTTTAATGTTGATGTTAATACCAGGAAATTAGGTATTTTTTTACTTAAGAGTACCATTACTTGAGAATCTTGTAATGGCCCATGAGTAATTTTAACACACACACATTCTTGTCTTTCTATCTGAAAAAGGACTTTGCATTGACTTTTATTCATTTTCAATAAATTTTCATGGCCCAACTCTGACCCTAAGCCTAACCATTACTTGTACATTCTAACCCTAAACCTAACCTAAACTCAATTCTGGCCTTAGTCCTAAACCTAAACTCTAACCCAAAAACAGCAGGAAAAAAGTGAGGACTAGGAAAATGTCCTCCCTTTCCAGAAATGACCTCTCATTGGTGAAAAATTTCTAAAAGTCCACCTTTGGTGACAAATACAAGGACACACACACACTCTTATTTGTATTCAAACTAAGAAGTTTGTTTCTGATAGGAAACGGTAGACATCTCTGAAAACATAAAATATAATGTTCCTCAGTATAAATAAAAAAGGAACTGATTTTATTTACATATATTAATAGTAAGTTGGCATGAGGACAATTATTTTCCCCTTCTCAATATTTGATGGAAAAATCTTTATTGCCTTTACAGTAATCACACCCTTCTTATAATTGCTGAGCAGCTTTTTAGACGCTTCCTCTGGTGTTTTGATTAGTTATCTTAGGTGGGGAGATTGGAAGGGCTCCTTGCCATCACCCTTATCTTTAACTCCCTCCACAGATTCTGTATCAGATTCAAGTCAGGGATCAAGCTGGGCTGCTCTGAAACGTTAATTATTATTTCCAGTCAGGAGAAACAGGTTTGTAAAATTAAAAGATGACTTAAAACCTAAATCTGCCAGGGGTTTGAATAATTCTGGGCTTAAAGGTATATACATGTCCTTGTAACAGTCCTAAAGCATTGGAGTCAGCCATCCTCACCTGATTCAGAGAAGAAACTGCAGAGGATCACATCACTTGTGCATCATGTTATCATATTAAAAAAGTTAAACCATAAAAGTGAAATGAACCAACATAACTCTGTTTAAAATGTTTTTTGATTGATGACATAACCAGAGAGAACCTGTCAGTTTTATGTGTGTTCTAAACTTTCACTGAAGCCGGATCCTTTGCAGCTCCGGATGCAAGATAGTCCTCCTGATAGATAACCCCTTCATCCCCAGGCCTTTCATTTGTCACCGTTAACGACCACAGTTCCCTCCCTCTCGCTCGCCTGTTGTTTTACCTGTAATAATAGATTGATCTGTGACTCTGAGGCGCAGCAGCTGTGAGAGAGATAAAGTTAGCATTGAACTCATTAAAGTTTGCATTAGCGAATGTTTAGCACTCCGATTACAACAAAAGAAGCCATCTGCTTGAGGGAGTGGGGCTCCCATTCCAGCTCTGAATAATTTACCAAACAAAGTTTGTTGCTCATGTCAAAAATCAACAATCCAGGCGTGTAGGTTGGAATGGCTCTGGTGAATGTTGAGGTCTAGGTGTGTCTGTACACAAACAATATTATGCAGATGGAGTTTTCTTGGGGTCCCCTTCGGTGCTCCCTGTGTGAGTTAATTAATGCAGTGGGCTATTAATCTCCTCTGCTGCAAAATTGGATTGACTCACTGCAAAATGAGACTGACTAATTTCTCGTTAAAGGACTGTGTCAAAGGGCTTCTGCCCTGGATGATTATCTTTTGCTTCAGTGTTCAGAATTGTTTAACAATGGGTTCCAAAATTATAATGACTCTTCAGAACCATCCAGTTTTCATCTAGTTTACCTTTATCAAATCAGCGTGTGCAGGTTTTGGTTTTCAAGGTTCAAGGTTTGTTTTTTTGTCACAAGTCTCGGTCCTGGATAAAAACAGGCATGAATGTCATGGTAAAATAGTCCCAGAGATTAATAATGTAACAGAGGTACTGTAGTCTATAAGACATCACATTTTGCTCTAAAATCTCTGCTGGACTTTTCTGCATTAGTGCTGTAATCACAGAAGTGGAAATGAGCTTTGCCAAGGACACTGATACGAGCCCATACAATCATATATTAGAAAACCCATGTGTAAATACTTAAATCTACACAATAATTTATTAATAAGTATAGAATACGTTTGGATTTGGCTTCTAGGCGCCTACGTCTTCATGCCTACTTCATTACGCCATGCCCACTCCACTCTAGTATTTCCTACCCCTGAACATTATCAAATATCAGTTCAGTGTGAAAGCACTTTATAAATAATTCATTTATTCATCGATTTATTGATTGATTCATCCATTCATTCATTCTTTCAAGTCTGATAAGGTCACTGCAAGGTTCAGAACTGCAATCTGTGAATAATGATTGGGTCATTATGACATTGGATCAGCTTTTCATCCAGTGTTTGGTTAAAACTAGACAGCCCATGAACCAACATCATGAACCCAGCATCTGGGCCAAACGAAGAACCAAGCAGTGTTTGATACAAGGACCTCATAGAGCCATCTTGTCTCCACACACCTTAGATGAGGCTCAGTTTAAGAAAGCCTAACACAGAAAATACTGCTTTTTTATTTTAAGCCAGTAGAAATCAATCTGTCGGTTCTCAGCCATATATTCAAAAATAAAATACAACAATTTTACACTCAAGTTCTGGCATCTCAAATAAAAAAAATATAGTTGAATACTAAATCAAATGTTATATTTAGACATTTTTATTTTGTAGTAAAATTTCAATAAGTGGTTAATATAAGTGGTAAATATTTTTCCATGCTCAGTTTTCTGTTATTCATACTTATTTTTATTCAGATGTGGAAAATGATAAAAGCTAATTCCATTCATTTCTAAACTTCCAGATTGCATAGAAACCTGAAATTAAACATTTCATAAAACTGATCAAAGTTACAGCAGAGCCCCAACATATTTATCCAATTAAGATCAACATTTATTCACATTAACCAGAGGAAACTATGTCTGGTATCTTATCAGTTACTGACAGGGCTGACTTTGCTGAGGACCAGTGTTTTCAATATTCAACCAATACTGTCAGATGTGACAAATAAAAAAATCAAATCAAAATAATGAGTTATTTATCAGCTATATGCACATTTCTGTGATAACACTACCTCGTTTGCTGCTTAATCTGTTCCCAGTGGGAGCCCTGATGGTCTCAGCAGGCTGCTGCCCTGAAAGCACTAAATGCCTGAAGCACATCAGCAGCATAGCAGTTTGTAAATCCTCCTTGCAAGAACTTACAGAAATCTGCAAATCCAACTGCAACCAGCCTTCTTTCAATGTTTAAAACAAGGGAGCTGCTGCTCCACCAGGCTGAAATGTTTGACTTTTACATTTCTGAAAACCAAAAACATTAATATTTGTAACAAATATTTGAGTCAAGTTCTTGCTAAACTCAATGACAAACTTCTTGTCAGACAAAGCTACCACTTGGGTTAGCATGCCCTAATTCTAATGTTTGCTACAAACAGACTTCCAAAACAGACTTGGAGTTCTTCACAAAATATGCAACTTCAAAAATACTAGCAAAATGCTGCTGAGCAATTATAGGAAGGTTTGAATGATTTGATGCCAAAATATGATGTTTCCATTAATTGCTAGAAGGGATAAATAAACAATTTTGCACATCATCTTTGTGCATCATCATCTGTTCCATGTTGGGAACAGAATGAATCTGAATCAGGTATTGTCAAATGTTTAAAATGAATCTGTTTTTATTTACATTTTGCACATCATCTTTATTAAAATGTAAATAAAAACAGATTAATTTTAAACATTTGACAATACCTGGTTTAAGGTCTATCTTAAACAACTTTATTTGAAATGAAACCAGAGCACACTTTTTTCTCTTTAATACCCAACATGGAACAGGTTCTACTTATTTCCTTCTCACTGCAGCTTCTCTACTGAAAAAAGAACATTAGAGAAAGAAAGTAAAAAGTACCCCCGAGTTAGTGTAGGGTTGTGTAGGGTTGTGCTCGGCCCAGGGCGGTTGGTTACCCTGGCCTGGTTACCCTTCTGGTGCATGTTTTCTCTCACGGACGTGCAGGGTGGGGCTGCTGGCGTTGGGCGGGCTTGGCGGTGTGATGCACCACAGGCAGCGTGTGGGTGGGTGTCCTCTTTTTGGATTAGCCCTTGCCTCACCGTTGCGGCGCACTGTGGGGTTGAGGGCTGGATGTGGCGGGGGTGCTTGGAGTGGGGCTGTGTGTTGAGCTTGCGCTGTGTGGTTATGTTTTCATCAGCTTTTTATATAGAGTATGTATGGGGGAGTGTGAGTGAGTAAGCGTATGACATCCATTGTTGTGTGACTTTACGTGGGGTGTGGGAGTGTGAGTGTTTTGTACGTACGCGTACGCATGAGAAAATGTGTGATAGTGTGTCTCGGGCTGCTCCCTCTCCTGGATCAGTTTAGGCCTCCTTTAATCAGTTTAGGCCGCCTTTAATCAAAGGGCCTATTCCCTCTCTGCCACACTCCCTGCCGGTGGCTGGTGTCTCTGTCCACTGGTGTTTTGGTGGTTCTCGGTGTATGGGGCTGGGTCCCTTGGTGTGTGCTGGCTCACTCCCGGTGGCTGCATGCCTTGGCCTGGAACTCCTGGCTCTGTCGGGCCTCTGCTTGGGGAGTGAGGTGCCCTGGGGTGTCGGGTCTGTGGGTCCATGTCTGGACCTGTTCTTTCTTAGACGACTGCCAGCAGGGCCTGTGGGCTCGTCGCTGCAGCTCCCTGGGGCTTCTTCAATGTGGCTGCTGGGTGGTTCCCCTGGGGCTCTTCTCTGCTCTTCTGTGGGTTCTCTCCCGTTTTACATTTTTGCCCGACCTCTCTATCTTGCTTCTTTTTTCTCTTTTTGTTTCCGTCTATGTGTCCATTGCAATTGAAGTAATCCCAAAACAATTTCTAATAAAGTTTCTTAAATATCAAGCGGAGCATTACAGTGCTAGCCGTAGAGCTCTCTTTTGGGCTTCTTCTGGCACTCAGACAATTCTGAGGGCTACTCTGCTGGACAGGACACGTAAAAAACAGAAAAGTAAACTAATCTGACTAATGGCACCATGATGGATACTAAAGAATTTATGTTTTTTTCTCTATTAGTTGTTGGTTAAAAGAAAACATTTGGAAATATTTTACATTAGTTTTCCATTTTGTTTGGAAAGAAAAGCCTTTGAAAGATTTAAAAACAAAGTTGAAGTGAAACTCAGACATTAAGGTACCTGCAGTAACTGCCGTATCACAGGAATCAGGGTTTATAATGGATTAGGCCTCCATTTTTCAGGTGTCATGGCCCACCCTGCAGCTGCAGATGGTCCAGTATTATCTGTCTTAGTGGAAGGCTTGAAGGAGAAAAGATCCGAAACAGAAACAGGAAGAAAGATCTCTGTGAACCTGCAGAGCTGTCTACCAAACACCTCTTTTGTACGTTCTGCCACCTTCATTTATTTAGTAGTCAATGAGGATGTTTGATTTAAGTGTCTGCTGCATTTGTTGCAGCTAATAAAGCCAGCAGCTTTGTGGGGATAAAAAATGCTCATTACATTTCAAAGTTCACTGGGCTTTTATCTGTCCTGTTAAGAGGGTTTTAAGTGCCTTGTTAAGTCGGCCATTAATTCCAGCCATATTGATCCCACATGGCTTCTTGAAGGCCGGCCAGATATCATATTTTTAAAAACTTCCTGAAGCTGTTAAAGGCTCACCTGATAATTGTTTTTGAAATGTTGGACTTTCTGAATCTCTTTCTAAGCATTAGCGATCAATATTTCTGGATACCTGCACCCGATCATTATTCCTGCGCAACGACATACTTGACTGAGGCAAAGCTTTTCCTTCTTCCAGTTTATTCTACTTATCACAGAGAGATTCAGCTCTGATCTCTCCTAATTGTGCTGCTTCTTATCTTTGCTTGCTTATTATTTTCAGGCTCAATCTGAGCTTTTCAGTCAATTCTTTGCTTCAGTGCATTTGATCTCATAGTTAATGTATAGGTGGGTTTTCATTGATGTCTGGTAGCTTCTTTCTTATGATGCCTACAATAAATCTAGTAACTGATTATTTCACTGTGAGTCGTGGGGCAGAACCTTCTTGTATTGCACTCATAGGAAACCAGGAAAAGACCAAATACAAATTCAGTCAAGATTCAAAAATAATCTTTTGCCATTTTCAGCCTCAGTAAAGTTTCCTCTCCCTCTCTCTTTCTCACAGATAAAAAAATCTCCTCCTCCACTCAACCCTCATTTCTTATGCCTGCCATAAACACTGATGTTAGTATTTTATGATGCTATTTATGTTCCACCCCAACTATCAGTTTCAGGGCATTGCAGTCATGTATACATGTCTGCAAGCAATGCTCCGATTTTCTGAGTTTTTCTTCGCATCTAGTTATTCAGGGGTAAATATAGAGGCAAACAAACATGTTGGCTCTAAGCCACTTAACTGAACCCACTCAAATATGTTAAAACAATATGTATGTTTTAAAATATAAAAGGTTTCTGTCTTGTCTAAAGCCTCCATAACACTTCTGCTCCTTTATGCCTTCACTCTTTGACTTTTGCACGGCGTCTCTTACCCTCTACACATCATGTTATGGGTTACATCATCCGTAGCTGGTAACCCTATAGATTAGTTCTATATAAAAATAAAGCAAATATTTTTATTTAGATGCTCGATTCAAAAAATTGTGCCAGAGTTGATATAACCATGACAGGTGCATTGGGTTTTATGATAAAAATAAAAGTTTCAGGAAACAGTGAAAGTAGGAAGTTTGTTTTAAACTGAAACGATACAGAAACATTTTTATTTCAGACGTCTGCAAGAGACAAACCATTTCAATTTGCCGATACATTTTTGAAAATCACTTCTGAATCTTGGGCTTCGTGTTGAAACAGTTGTTAGCACTGGTCCCTCACAGCAAGAATGTCCTGGGTTTGAGATCCTGCCAGAGCCTCCCTACAGGTTGGATGTTCTCCCCCAGCAGATGTGGGTTCTCTTCAGGTACTCCGGCTCCCTCCCAAGTCGGATTAGTTGATCACTCTCAAGAGATGTGGATGCATGAATGGTTGTCTGTCCAGTGGTGCCTTGTGTTGGACTGGGGACTTGTCCAGGGTGTACTCCAGCTCTTGCCCAATGAAAATATTGAAGTGATTCTCAGAACCTCTTTAGGTTTCTGATCTTTGGCTTTGTATTACATGTGTGAAAACACTCCCAGTTCACCAGACAAGATAGTACTGATTCATGGAAAAAAGACGACAAGATTTTAGTAAAAATATATAAAAACTTTTCTGGAAATCAAAGATGTCCCTTTTTTGCATAAATAAATGTTCCATTGATCAAAAACTGTGTTTAAAAGCATCTGTAATCAGTGTATAATAATTCAGCCCAGGTTTCACTCGTCTGTGTTTAAAAGTTTGTATGCTTCTCTCATTCTACAGTGATCCTAATGAGATTTAAAAAATAAAAAAAACTGCATTTTAATTTCCTTTCATGTGTCTCAAACTGTGTTTTAATGAGTCAGTTCAGTGGAGAATTTAGGGTTGTAATGATATGAAAATCATGATCACTGTTTGCAAATTCATCATGGAAATCAGTATCGTCAGGATTTTGTGAAAAGCTGGTTATTAACGTAACAGCGCAACCAGTGGCATTAATCAGTTTTACTTTGACAAAAACTTTTTAATATTAATATTTTAATATTACAGCTGCTTCATGTTTTGCTGCCTGATGAACCTTTCGTATCCAAGTGCCCACAAAAGGCTTCATGCTGTGCAGTAAAAGTCTCTTTTTCTGCCTAACAGTAAATAATTAACCTGCAGTAATTATTAATCTAAGTGTCTTCAGTTTGTTTTCAAGTCTTTAAAAGGTCCTGCCCCACCCTACCTTACACGTCTACTCCTCCTCTTGGTCACTCAGGTCACCTGACCAATTATTCTTTAAATAACTCTGAAAATGCTGCTGAAGCTCAGAGGGGACAAAGCTTCTGCATAACCATCTCCTGAATTGTGGAACTTGCTGTCCATAAAGTGCTATTCTCTTTATTTTGTTTTTAAACTTCTTCTTGAACTTACCACTTCCCATTGGTTTTCTACCCAGCATGAGTGCATTTTATTGTTTTTTTTTTTTTTGGCTTCTATACATTGTTTTTATATATTGCAGTATGCCCTGCACTTTGGTCAGTAATTTGCTGCTTTAAAGGGAATAATGTTGGCTTGTCTCAACAAAACAGAGTAGATGCAACACAGCGCAGCCAGTTACAATTAAGACAGTGAGTGTTTTTCTTTTGTAATCCCAATACTCATTGAACGCTTAATACGAATTGGTGAAGAACTCAGATCTATCTTGTTGCATAGCAGCATGCCTCTGGTTGCTTTTTCACAAGGCATCACTGATGGTCTGGGAAAAAAAAAAAACAATAATATACCAGGTATGGTTTTGGATAAAGATCACTACTAACTTTGATGCAAGAGGAAAAATGTTAATAAGGCCTCAGCACTGTAGAAGTCATAGATTCTCTTTATTAGATGTGAACTGTGACATTCAGCAGAAGAAAATAAAACCATGTAACTATGGCTGAGGACAAGAAAAGCCTCCAAAGGAAAATTCACCAAAGACAGCAGACATGGGCAGGGGTTTTTAAATGACATTTAAGACAGGAGAAGTAGTTACTTAATTTGTCTTGTAAATTTTAATCTCAGTAGTTTTTGTAGAAATAATGGAGGAAATGAGCGAAGACTAAGAATTTCTAAATAAAATCTTGACAAGTAGACACAGATTAACAGTTATAACTGAAATGTCTACAAAAAACAGCTCAGAGTTTTCTGTCCAGCTCACAGCTAATTTGGACCATCCAGATTGTCTTCTTAGCCTCCTTTTATCCACAGAGAAGAGCAATGATGATCTCCATGAACCAGCAGCTAAACAACATATTTCAATTTATTTCTCCTCCCCATCTTCCTTCCTCAGCGTGATATTCAGGGCTGCATGTGAAGGTCAGAATGGCAGACATCAGCAGTTTTCACCTCAAACATCAACAAAATCTTTTTTGCTTTTGAACATTTGTGTGTGAGTGTTTCCTTATCAGGACCATTGTCCATGTAAAAGACACATCACCTCAATTAAAGTTTAAGGCAAATTGAATTTAATTCTATAATCTGAGGGTTTGGAAGCAAAGGTTTTGGCTTCTATAGTTCAATATGTGGACCATATTAGCAGCTAACTTTCTGAAAACACTGAGTCACATTTCCATGTCTTCTGGGAACTCTCTATTTGGGACACCGTCTAAATGTGAAATCTTGTGCTCCAGTAAAGGCAGAATGTTGTTTAGCTTTGTCTTCAACATGGAAGTTTGTGTTAGAGTGCAGTTTTGAATTTTACAGTCATGAACTTTTCACTCAGATTTCCTTGAAGCATCTCTAAATATGAAGTACCGGTAAGGATCATGGACATGATGTCATCACTTCAATTCAATTCAATTCAATTCAAAAATACTTTATTAATCCCAAAGGGAAATGAAATGTTGTTGTAGCTCATTATGAAGGTTTCTTCAAAGAGCCGTTGTAGATGCTGATGGCTGTGGGCAGGAAGGATCTCCTGTAGCGTCCGTCTTACAGCAGATCGGAAGAAGCCTCTGACTGAAGACACTCTGTTGTTGTAGGACAGTCTCATGAAGATAAGAGACTTATGTCTCTTAATGAGGTTATTCAGTAAAAGTGGATGACTATCTTTTTACAAACGTTGATAAAATAAAGAAAAAGGGTCCAAATTAATTCTTGTTATTGTTAAAGACAAAAAATGTGAACTTTCACTAGCACCAACAGCACAAAGACTGACTTTCATTCACACTAAAGTCTACAGCAGAATAAGTGACATTTTACTTGGCCTCTGCGTGTTCTTATATCCGTCCTCATAGTTAACGAGCAGCGATGCTTCCATTTTATCTCAACATCTTTTGATGATGATGTTTGCTCATTCGTTACTGTGAAAGTTAGAACAAGGCAACAAAAGCAGACAAAATGTAAACATATAACAATGTATTGTCTATTGGATAATGTAAATACATGGATAATGTGAGTGTGAGGGGAGAGCAGAGGGTTTTCTAAGCTGTGTGCTGCTTCAGCCTCAGCCAGTGGAGCCACATTGGACGCAATGTGTTAGCATTTGGCAGAGATGGCCACTTGAAACTGACTTGAATCGCAAATAAAAGATCTCAGACTTGACTTACACTTGCCTCTCAGAGACTGAAAACTTGATCTGGACTTGGAAAAAGGGACTTGTGAACATCTCTGGCATCTAATTCAGCTAGCTGTGCTCACCTCCCTTAAGATCACCTGTAAACCTCAAAAAAGCTACAGTGAGCACATTTGTTCGTAGTAGTTGCTGCTAGTGGGTGTCTGAGAAACCCCTCGATTGTTTGGACTGTGAGTCAGTGATGATGGTGAGGGTCTGAACCATTTATTGGATTTCTGAAGGTAAAATGTCCGGATACTCATAGGGTTTAAAATGTCTCTGCTGCGTGTGGAACCAAAGGATTTAAATTCAAAGAGCTAAAACTTACACAGATCTTGACTTTGGGTTAAAAAGACAATTAAAGCATATGCGTTTTAATTGTCATATACATCCTGTGTTGTGCTGCATAACCGCGCCGAAGCATGGCGGTGGAAGTGCGCCAATAAACACCTTTTCATTCCTTGTAGCCCCATTCAGCTTCTGCTGAATATTGCAGTCTTCTATGATGGCCAAAATAGATTGCACCTCGTCATTGCTCCAAGGGGTGACTTTTCCGGATGACAGTGAGGACTCGGTCTCCCACTCGGTTGAATGCAGTTTGAAAATGATGGTTGTTTTTGTTTTACACTGGCCGACTCTTACGGCTGGCCATGCCCATGGCCAATCAGTGAACAGCAGTCTGTTCACGTCCCATATGGTCCTGACACAGCCTCGATAATACCACGTCTGAAGCTGGCACTAAAAAAGTAGGTACTGGTACTGAAAAAATGCTAATGGAAATGCTTGCAGCTGAGTGGAGCCGAGTCGGGCCAATTCAAGCCAGTGGAAAAGGGGCATAATTAACTAGCAAATGTCAGCTGCTTAAAGAAGGTAAAAAAAATAATGATATTCAACTCAGTAACTACTGCATAAAACTAAGTTTAGCCTGTGTTTATTCTAGATTTCTGGTTTTGTCTATATATCGAAATCCAAATAAAAACATTATTATAACTAGAGAGGCTCTGATCAGCCTGACTTGGCTGATACTATGGTCCAGTTTTCTTTAAGGCCACAGATGCTGAATTGAATTTTTTCTAAGTACACATTAAAATAAAATATGTGCTGGAGGCTGAGATAGTACTGTGGAACCTAACAAGAAAATGAAGAATTAACAAGGTCCGGTATTATCACCACCACCACCACATATATATAATAGATACAAGGTATACAAATAACCTAACCCTAACATCTGATTCAAAATGCATTTTTTAAGTTATTATTTTATTAATAATGTAAGAGCTATCCAAACACACCTGGTCCTATATGTGAATGAATCAAATTTGCCTTTAGAACAAAGTCATCACTCAAATAGAACCAGTCTGACAACATGAAGTAGACCAAAAAATCTCATAATGCAACACATCAAGCCCTGATGTGAAGAAATTTCAGAACAGATGGCAACTCCATTAAACGACAGTGGAAGTCAACTACAAGTGGAGAAAACATGGAACAGTGGTGAACCTTCTCAGGAGTGGCCTACTTACCAGATTTGCTCTCAAAGCTCATCGACTCCTCATCTAGGAGAACAACATCTAAAGGTCTGCAGGCCTCACTGCCTCAGTTGGAGTCAGAGATCATGATTCAACAATAAGAAAGAGAGATTGGGCAAAAGTAGCCTCCAGGGAAGAGTTGCAAGGCCAGAACCACTGCGGACCAAAAAAACACAAAACACAATGGCCTCTCATTTTACCAAAATACATCATGATGATCTTCAAGATGTGGACTGGTTACATCTGATGTAAAACTAAAAGTATGTGAGCAAAGGAACACCATACAGAATCAAACGTGGTGGTTGTAGTCATCGGACCAGGCAGCATTTTTCCCATCTGTTACTGTTCAGTTTCGGTTAGCTTGGTGAATTGTATCCTCATTTTCCTGTTCTTGGCTGATTGGAATCGCACTAAGTGTGGCCTTCTGCTGTTTTAGCCCATCTATTACAAGGATCCATGTGTCCTGGTGGACATACCTTGGTTCTGATATGTGGTTATTTAAACTACTCTACTGAAAATCCCAGTAGAACAATAGTTTCTGAAAAATTCAGACCAGCCCGTCTGGCACCAACATACCATCTCCTTTCCTATTTGTGTTAACAAGCATCTGAACAGGTGCATCTAATAAAGTGGGTATTGGGTACATATGCTCCACCTGGCCAACAGCTGCCCAATACAACCTGACAAAACCAAAATATGACTCCATCGAACTCCATCAGCTGCTAATAATGTCCTCTGAGTGTGCTGTCCAACACTCAGGGTCCTTATTGCCTGTCAGATGCTTCAATAACTGCCTGTAGAACTATTGTGCAGCTAATGATGCTCTTATGTCCTCTGGTGTCCCAACATCTGCAATTCCAGATCTGAATATGGACCAGATTAGATCATCTCTTCAGGCTGTTTTACTTGGTGCTTAACATATTTTTGTTAGTGAGATTACCTTCTATGTTTTGACATCAAACTAACAGAATTATAACTAAACTAAGATGAGTGGTGAAGGAAAAAACACCTTACATATCAGCCTGATGTTACTTTATATATATCAGCCTTTTGGAGCTAATTTTACTCCCACATCACACTTCACAACCTACCTGTTTCTCATTTACTGATCAACACAGTGTCTAAAACTAAAACAGCACATATTTGTAACTGTGACTTTTTCTTAAATAGTGTTCATGTCAAAATGCATAAACACTCAGTTTCAATAAAAAGAAAACCCATCGCTTGTTTAGTTGAGCCTTTTCTTCTCGTTTCCCTGTGCCTGGCCTCTCATTAGAGAAAAACAACACCATGCCATCATTTGGCCTTTCAGAAAGAGAAATTCTGCTGTCGTAAACAGTTTGCTGCATAATAACTGTTCAAATTAAAACCTTTTTGTTTTTGTGATTTTGTTCACAAGCAATTAGAAACGGTTTTATGGGTTTGGAAAAGGGAATTTCTTGGTATTCCTCTGTCGGAAATGTGCAGCTACCGTCTCTGGACCTCTGAGCCCATTTTTCGAAGAAAGAAGTTGTGATTCATGATTGTTTCTTGGTGGAAATGATTGATACCACACATTGGGAGGACTAAATTGCCACAATTTGTTTAGGTCCTTGGCAGAGAATATTTTGCATTAATAAAACATTATCAATCATTAGCATGAATGCATAAACCAGCCTGTGTGCAAATTAGTCTCTGAATTTAGCCAGAGATGTGCTTCTCATAAAAACCCAAACACATATGTCTTGTCATCTGCAATCCGCCCAAGTCTGAATATTTAAATAAGTCAAATAAAAGGCATTAGTGTGCTCAGAGCTCGAGGCTCATCGTGTTTCCGTGGGGAGAGCTGACAGTGGGGCTGAAAAAAAACATTAACTTTCTACCTCTTTTTCCGCAGAGGACATTTTATCATCATTGATTCTAATTTTCACAAGACGTAGTATCTATAGCTACGCTGTAGTGATACTGAGGAGCGGAAAGAAGTGATGAAAAAATGTTAACTCTGCATTCGTCCAAGCAGCCATATTCTGCCTGTGTTCCTCTAAAAAGAGATGACAGCAGATAGAGACAAATAAACCTGCGGCAGCACAAAAAACAGTAGATCTGGTTTGGGAGGAAGAATCAAAGTCAAACGGAGTATGGAGGACTAGCAGCGAGTGAAACTTCACAAAATAATTAGTCTCTGTAGAGCCGAAAATAAAACGAATCAGAGAGAAATAAACCATGAAGAGGACGGGGATGGAGAGGGAGGCAGCTTTTCTCTGTCAGCATTCAGCCAGATCTGTGCCAAACCTGTTTATTGTCATTCCCACAGAACACGGGCCTCATTTTGTTTCAGTTGCCTGCGATATTCGGCTCTGTTTGCTCACATGTTAGAACCTGTAATTATTACAACAAACATCAGAGTTTTCATTTCTTCCATTTTGTTGAGGGGATTTGATAAAGATGCTCTGTTTTCTCTGACATCCTCCCTGGAACATTTAGGTAATTTTTTTAAAGATATATGTCCTACGTTTAACCTCATCAGAGTGTAGTATTCCTGCAAAGAGCTATAGAGAACACCTGGAGAGACATCCACCCTTTCCCAGAGTTAAAAACAGTTTTTGTTTCCTGGTGTTAGCCTCATGCCAGTGCAAACATCTTCGTCTGTCCCTCTGCATTTCATTCAGATATATGTTAAAATTTTTCTATGCAAATAGGCAACATGCAATTCTTTAAACAGATAAAACATTTATATGACCCTAAACAGACCCTTGCAAATTATGCATACCTTCTCAAACTTTGTCAAATTTGTGCCAGGTTGCTTGACGTTTGAGACAGCTATTTCCACATACCTTTCCCAAACATCATTCATTTATGATGAGAACCTATATGATATTGTAGAGACCTCCCCGCACATTCAGAGTTTAAAAGGTGATGTAAAAAATTTTCATTATGGAGAACAGATGCTGTGGATTCAAATAATTTTTGACTAGTCAACAAATCAGGAAAATCATTGATAGATTAGTGGATTACCTAAATAACCATTAGTTGCATCATATCTGCAGCAGTAAAGATGCATCTTGCAGCTGTTGCTTATTCAACTTACTTGATTCCAAAAACAGACACCATTGCTGTTTGCAGTTGGCTGTAACCTTTGTTTCACTCATTTTCACATGCAAAGTGAAAAGGCTCAATGAAATTTAAGTAAGTGCTTTGAGTCTCTAAGCATCCTTCACCATGTGGGCTTGAGCAGAGAGACAGATTGAAAATGTATCCGTCCTTTTTAGCCCTTACACCAAAGGGCCAAAATCACTTACAGTCTGGCACAGCGTGGCAGAGAGTTAGTCATGTCTTTCAGGAGAATTCTCAGAAAGCCCTCATTGTGGCAAATCATGAGCCCTCCTGCTGCCTCATTGAATTTCCCCAGCTTTTAGAGAGGTCCCTCTGAGCTCCTCAGAACTTCTGGTCAGGTCACAGAGAATCGAACAAATCTGATGGGTAATGGATTACATGTGCTCCTCTACCTCAGGATGAAAGGTTTGTTAATTTCTTAAACCCTTTTGTTACTTAAAAATGACTCCAAAATCAAAGAAGGATCCGCTCTAGCCCTGCAGTTTCTGCCCAATTTCCTTAAGCATCTCTCTATATTTATGAAATTTCAGCGCTGTTCTTTTTGCCGGCAGCTCCTCTGCATCGTATGAAAAATGTACAAGCTCCAACCATGTAATACCGCCTCATGTTGAGCTGAATGTGGAGCAACCCATAGTCCTACCATTAGAGACTCCTCTCGCTGGAGCAGTACTGATAGCTTCCAACAAACCAGAACCACCGTCCACTTCCAGGTATTAGAGATAAGCTTTGTGTTATCAGCCACAGCTGTGGCTCTGTAGGATTACCCATGAGGCCCACGCCGCACACAAGCCTTATGGGGAGTGGAGTGAATTAACCTCCTGCAGCACCAATGGGTTACTGCACTCGCTGTCATGGGATTTCAAAGAAAAACAATGGTCTAGATGGTTTTAATGAATAGGCTCCTCAGAGATCTCAATTCAATCAACACATTTGGAGAATTCTCCTTTTTAGTTCAGTTCAGTTCAGTTTTATTTATATAACGCCAATTCACAACACATGTTGTCTAAAGGCACTTCACAACAATCAGGTTCATACATTCCAATTGATCCTAACCATTGAACAGGGCAGTGAGATTCAGTTATTTATTCAAATTGGATAAAAAGTTTTTCTGTCTAAGGAAACCCAGCAGATTGCATCCAGTCAGTGACTTGCAGCATTCACTCCTCCTGGAT
>JAHUTJ010016607.1:0-45217 GCA_036250325.1 Characodon lateralis
TTGTGTGTGACTCCAAATCCAGGCCTCCATTGGTTAATAAATTTGATTTCCATTGATGATTTTTGTGTGATTTTGTTGTCAGCACATTCAACTTTGTACAGAACAAAGTACTCAATGAGAATATTTCTTTCATTCAGATGTGTTAATTGAGTGTTCCCTTAATTTTTTTGAGCAGTGTATTTCTATTTTTTTTTACAAAGCGTGTAATTCTAAAAACCTGTTTTTTACAAAAAATCAACACTGGTCAGAATAAAAGTAAAACAAAATCTGTTTTTTGTGTCTGTTTTGTTTTCTATTGTTTCTATGTTTTTGAATGCTTCCACATTTCTGATACAATCTGAGGTCAGACATGAACAAAAATTAAATTTTAATGACATCTCTAGATAACCAGTTGTGTGCACCCTCATTTTGAACTATAATCAATAATGCTTATTTTTTTTCTACTGATGCTCTAATTCTCTCAATCTAAATAAGCTTTTTGTCTGAAATAAAGTGATTGTAGATTTATTTTGCTTAGAACAATCCTGCCTGAACTGGTTTGAGAGGGAAATATCATCATGTCATGGAAGCATAGATGAATGATACACAAGAAATGTTTATTTTTCCACTGATCATTATGTCTCTATAGTGGACCAATCCTGCCATTATTAAGATCAAATACAGAAATAAATAAATGACTCAATAAAATAATTACTGGGCCCAAAGGTGGCCAGACATTTAAATTAGTGTGCCATTAAATGCAAAGAAAAACATTTTATTAATTAATTAGTTTAATTTAATTAATTTTAAATGATTTGAGTAATTAATCTCATTAATTAATAACTGAGTGATTATATGATATATATATATATATGATAGATAGATAGATAGATAGATAGATAGATAGATAGATAGATAGATAGATAGATAGATAGATAGATATGTATACATATAATATATTTGTATTTAATCTGTAACTGCTGTACTTTATCTCTCTGTGCTGTTATGCTTATTTTGTATTTAAACCACTAATTCTAAATCAGTTTTTTTTTCTTGAACTCTTTAATTTAATACAAGTGAAATTTTAGCTGTTTTTATTTATTTATTTATTTTTTGCCCTTTTATTTCTTTCATATTTAGTACCACCCAAAAATATTTATAACATGTTTTATCCTCAAAACAATATAAATTTTAAATTATTTTCCTCTCCTTTTAATTCATACACACTGTTGGATTTCCTTCCCCAAAGGGTTTCCGAGGCCATTTATTTCCGTCATTCTTGTTTCCATTCCTTTGTCTCTGGATTGTCTTTTCCGTCTCAATGGGACAGAGGGGACGGTTTTTAGAACAGCGTCACCGCCTCAGCTTCTCTCCTATTGGCTGAGGTCAAGCCTCTAAGGAAGTGGGTGCTGGGTCTCAATATGGCTGCCGGCCTGGTTCTGAAAGGGAGCTGCTAGCAGCGGCTAACTTCTGTCGTGTTGTTGCTGAAGAAGTCAGCAGTGTTATGGATTTGGTGGTAGATAGTTCTGTTAGTCAGGATAGTTTACTGTATCCCGTTGACTCTGAAAGAATTCTTCAGTTTGCCGGAGCACTAAGTATTAAGGCATTCACGTTTACGTACCCGCTTTCAAAATAAAAGCATGACACCTTGATGGACTGTTTTGCCAATCTAACCAAAGGAAACATAAAATATTATTTTAAGAACTTCAACCTTTAAATAACATATTTAAACTTTTACAATACTCCCTGAAAGATATTCAGATGTGCATCTTTTGAACATAAAGCCTGGTAAATATGGCCAATATTAATCAGTATATTAATGATCTTTTTGAAGTAACTGTCGTTCAAGGATTATTTCTGTCCTGATTAAGAGTTCAGTTTCTATAAATGTCCCTCAAAATATTTTATAAATATTTCATGTGGGATTTTTAAATGTAATTCCTTGTGAAATGTTTTCTTTGTTTTAGCTGTTGTTTTTGTTTTGCACCTTGGAGGCTGCCGTAGCTAACAGCTAAATGCACAAGTCCTTGAAAACAAGAGAAAACACACCGTTAATCAGGCTGCACAGCTGTTACCTCCCACCAAGCAGCAACAAAGCTGCAAACTTCTGATCTCAAATCAGCACCTCACCTGTCGGAGCTCCATGCTTGGAGCTCTAATGGCAAAGTAAACAGTTTAGCACTGATTGTTCCCTCAGTGGCATCTCATACAGTGGCGTTGAATTACATCTGTTCACCCTTCATCTCTACCCTCCTCCTCATTAGCTTAAGCCCTTTAATCATATTGGCCCTATGATAATGGTAAGTTATTGTTTAAGAGGATTCCTCTTGAGTAGATGAAAGCTAATCCTGGCCTTGGCCCCCCCCATTAAGGCCATTTATTGGAATGCCATGCAGACAGCGGATCCTGAGGGGAAGGTTGTTTTTATTTGTGTGTAGTTGCTGGGAAGTGCATGGTGTAATGGTTTTGGGTGTGGCAGCTTCTGCAAGCTGGTGGGCTGTTGAGGTAGACAGTGGCTGGTTGAAGAAAGCAGCAGTTTGCAAGCGTGAGCCGGGCCGAACCGGCTGCACCGAGCTGCTTCACGATGATGTTTGACCATCCACTGGGGATGCCGCTGGGCCTTCACAGGAAACCCTCCAGGGTGGAGACAGCCAAGAGATTCTGGAGGGTGAGTTTGATTTTTGGGTAATGGGAAGGTGTTAGTTCCATCCTGAATGGAGCAGATTCTGAATGCAGCTATGCATGACATGGTGAGCTTGTGCATGGTGCCAATTTGAGCACACGTATGCTTTAATACAACCTTTTTTCTTTCATTTGAGATGTGAAGGAAAGAGCCTCACCCTTTTCGTTTATTAAATATCCTCTGAGCACCATTTTAAATTAAACATCTGCACTGTCTGATAAAACATGTCCTTATCACTCTCTTCAAATCTGATTGAAACTAACTTCTGGTCTGTCTGAAAAGTATAACTTAGATAAAACCCTCGGAAAGAAGTATGGCACAACGTTTGTCGGCTTTTTTAGAGGTGATCCCCTAGATGTAATGAAACTCAGTGCTGTGTTAAGAAATAGGACCAAAACTCCTAGAGAGAAGCTGTTTGAAGCATAGCAGAAGCCAGTCAATATTGCATTACCCTGCTGACGATGGCTTTAAAAGGGTAAAGATAGACTTGTTCTGCTCAAAGTCAAGTGCTGACTAAGGAGGTTTTGGTTTGCTTTAAAATCTGGAGTTAATTTAGAAGTGCATCTTGATCCTGACCATGTCCAGGTTGCTCTTTGCTTTCTTTCCCTTCAGCCCACATCAGTGGTGCTGTCTTTGGATACCCGAGAGCTTTCCCTTCACTTTAATCTCCATCACTCGTCGTGTGCACTGGCTAAACTCTCCCCATTTCACACTGTCGACCTTTAATCTCTGCTATTTGATTTGCACTTTCCAGCGCTGCACCTCGCTTGACTCGCATTCGGTTAAGTGTCAATCTGGACTGGCGTGCATGGACAAGAGACTTAAACACTTACGCCCAGACCTTTTGAGTGTCTTTTAGTTGTGCCCAGTTGATATTTTTTCAATTTCTAGGTTCAAGGAAGCATTTAGCTTTTTTTGAGACTTGGGCTCAAAATATCAGATATTTCTCGTTTTGTCTGAATAAAATTGATTCCAATTTTCCTATGAAACTGCTTGAAGTGCATTAGAAAAAAACCCAACTATAACTGATTCATGTGTGAATCCACAGAGTTTACCATATGTCAGGATGTGGATAAACAGTTTTTGTTGTGCTCACAAAATTGCATTAAATTATGACCGTGGCATTTTGCATTCATCTTAACAAAAGACTTTAACTCTTGTAAACTCAGGAAAAAAGACTGTCCAAGGATATATTTTATTTCTGTATCAGTTTTCATTCCAAGCGTTTATTTTTCTTTAGATTGTAATGTTGGTAGTCGGAAACATTTTTCCATCGCTGTTTAAATTTAAACACATTTTTTTGCCTCTATGTGATTTATTTGTTGAGGTTGTATCAGCTTGTAAGACAAGTTCTATTCTTTCGGAATGTATCTTTCTGCATATTAGAAGTTACCAAACAATCTACAATAAATGGGATGGTTGAGTAAAAATATCAAGATCACCACCAAGTTTGGAAATTTCTGGAGTTTGGCATGTTTTGAGCCCACTAAGAGTAGGCTGGAGTATCAGTTATTCAGGGAGTGATAATCCTAAGTGCTTCAGTAGAAGGCAAGAGGAATTCCTATGTTGTTTCTTGAAGACATTTCAGCCCTCATCCAAAAGGTTTTTTCAGTTCTGAACATGGTTGGAAATAACAGGTTTATAAGTTGTAATCAGAACAGTCACACTAGCAGGGCCGTTAAGGTCACATTTACGGCAGTCAGAACACAGTTTTTTCCCCTTTTTTGGTTTTTCATGTTTAACATACATGGCTTCTTTTAGCTCTCTCTCAAACCACCTGTCTTCCCTGTCCAAAATGTGCACATTGCTGCCTCCAAACGGATGTCCCTTGTCCTTGAGATGTAAACCAATTGCTCATTCTTGATGAGTTTGCACTTCTTTGTTGGGCCATCATTTTGTGTAGCTGCTGTTTAGTTTTTTTCCAGTGTGTAGGTCTGAAAATTACTCGCTGAACTGGACTGCATATATCACACCGCTAAGCTTGTATTTGGGTGTTCTGTCATTGGGATGAACCAGTCTCTGAGAGTGTTGTTGAGTTTAAAATGCATTGGAAATATCCTTCTTAATTTCTTGGATACTTCAGCCACATGTTGGGATTATGATTATTGATTAATTAATATTTATCAAGAATTATAATTAAAAATCTAAATTTGAGAAAATGTATTTGTTAATCAAAAATCCTCATTTATGAATCGAAACCAGAGATGTCCTCTGGTGTTGTAATTGTGGTCCAAAGCCCTTGATAATTTGAATTATTAAATTCTCAAGAATAGTTGATAACTATTATTAGATGTAACTGTTTAATCAACCGTTTCTGCCGAAACGTGGGGAACTTTAACCTTATTTTGACCGACGAATTACTCTTGCGCAAAATAAACTAAATAAATTTATTTAATAAATTTATTAAATCAACAGCCCTGATACAACTCGCTCTTCCGATTCAATAATCTTCACCTAATCAAACATGCAAAGTTCTACACGAAAGGGTAAAATATCTAACTAAACAAAATAAAACAGCATTGAGGGTGTATGTGATCAAACCAGCAGTTATGGCAAAAATACAAGAGGAATATGGTGTTGAAAGAAGCTTTGGAAGCGCCACTCCCAATGTGGGGCTTAGTTACACTGTAAGTCATAAAAACATCCCCCACCGCTGGGGACGTCCGAGCACACAAAGGGTTGTAAAAATTTTGGCGGCAACTAATAAAACATGAAGTTGAAGACAAAGAAAATGGTTGATTTTCACAGGTTATTGTAGCAGTTCAGTTCCGCAGCGCACCTGCGCTCAGGTGTCCACACTGTAAAAACACAACTTGCGAGACTCGGCGGGCTCAGAAATCATCAGCAATCAAAGTTTCAATAAAATGTTGCATGCACACAATTTAGAACACATTAGACTATAAGTGGCGATTCTAAATCGCACTAAACTCCTACTCTACCTTGCCCAAGCTATTTCTAATAAAGAAATAAAATAAAAACCGAAATTACTTGGTGGTGTCTCCTCGGGATCAGAGGAGAGGAGAGAAAAGGGGGGGAGAGTTTCCACGCATCCGTGGGTACTCAGCAAAGCGGTCTGTCTTCGTCCTTTTCGGCCTCCTCGGCAGAAAGGTGGAAAATATGACGGACTGTCACTAGTCGACTGGAACAAAAAAAACAAGGAGGAAAATTGCGTCTCCCTGAAAACTCTTGTGTTTTTTTTTTTGTTACGTGTTAAATCCACACCTTCGATCGGTAAAGTTGAAAACTTAAAAGCCTTCTTATTCCTGTAACCTTAATTCGCTTAGTATTCTCGTTGGCCAACGGGGAGAATGAATGAAAGTCCACGTGGGATCTTCTTCTCCAGACTGATGCGCTTCAGATGCCGGTAACCGTCTCGGTCCCAAGCTGAAAAGCAATGGTGGGCCGTCTCATACTCTGTTATATAGTTGACTGTGGCATCAGAGCTGCAACGCCCCCGTCCTATCAGCCGCGGTGGCCGCTGGGATTTGTAGTAGCGGACTGTCCTGGGATACAAAATGGCCGATGATGCCATAAGGCCTGGTGGCGTCCAGCAACGTGCAAACGGTCCAACATTCATCAAACAAAATGGTCCAACACACATATACAATAAGGATGTACTTCTGCTTCTTCACCTCTCTCTTAGCGGACTGAGTTGAGTCATTATAGATTCCAAAGCCGGGTGTTTTGGGATAAATAGACATATAGCTGCTCCGAAATAGCCATAAAAATGGCATTTTAGAGTTTGGAGGGATTCCTTCAAGATACTTACTAGTGATAAAAACTAAACATAGCCTCGGTTCAGAAATCCAATCTTTTTTTTCTTAGCAAAAAACAGGGTGAAATTCAAGTTATGTTGAGGTAAACCTACAACAAACAAGGTCTAAAGCTGAATAAAGTTCTGCCCTTGATGCCCAACAAACACTGGTTGTATGGAAACCAGTCCCCACTTTAGTCCATTGCCACCCCTTTGATAGAGCTGTCCTTGTTTTTTTTTGATAGTCCATACCGTTATAGTCTTTTATAGAAACAACATAGATCAATAATAAAAGCAATACCAGGTTAGTTTTTTTATTTTATGTGAGATTTTTTTATTTTTTTAAATGGAGCGTCATCATTACTGTAGACGCTGTGCCGGTCGGTTGTGGTGAAGAGAGAGTTTAGCCGAAAAGCAAAGCTCTCAATTTACTGGTCGTTTTACGTTCCTACCCTCATCTGTAGGCATGAACTTTGGGTCATGACCGAAAGAACGAGATCCCAGATACAAGCGGCTGAAATGAGCTTCCATCGCAGCCTGGCTGGGCACTACCTTAATGATAGGATGAGGAGCTCGGAGCAGAGCCGCTACTCCGCCACATCGAGAGGAGTCAGTTGAGGTGGCTTGGTCATCTGTATCACATGCCTCCCCTGGGAGGTGTTCCAGGCACGTCCCACCGGGAGGAGGCCCAGGGGACGGCCTAGGACATGCTGGAGGGACTATGTCTCTTGGCTGGCCTGGGAACGCCTTGGGCTCCCACCAGAGGAGCAGGAGGAGGTGTCTGGGCTGAGGGAAGTCTGGACCTCTCTACTAAGTCTGCTGCCCACACGACCCAGTTCCGGATAAAGCGGGAGATGATGAGAACAAGTTAAAACAATTCAAAACTATCACTTGTTTGCACAGTTCATACAACCACAATAAGTTCCTCATCATTTTAATACCAAACACAACGTCAGAAAAGGTTCATTTCTTCAGAAGCCAGCATTATGAGTATTAAGGGTGCAAAATATTAGAAATAAAAAGGCGATCAGAATTTTGTAAACAATATGAATATGTGAACGCTTTGTCAAACCAAATCAATATAGTATCCAGACTCCTTCAGCACACTGTAGCATTTTAATTTGATCAATTTAAACAGAAGGCAACTAAGACCTTTAGAATACAATTATTCAAGATGTGACTGCCTTTTTCCATCATGCTTCAAATCCCTTTGTTTTATTTCACTGCATGTCAGAAATCAATAAGAAAATCTTAAGAAACCTCACCTGCACTACAGATTAGCTTGTATGTTGAACAAATTGCCAGCACTCTATTGGTAAGCCTTAATGAATTTTGCCACCACATTTTCCTTTATTTGAACCACTTTATTTATTTCATTCTCTCTTCTCCTTCCCCAAAGAGACAAATGTTACCTAGAAAGAAAACAAACTGAATTGAAAGTTGTCAGGCTTGATGTTTCATAAAAGCAGAGCTGAGTTTACATAATTATTCTGCATACCTTATTAAACTGAACAAAAAGGGAGTAAAGACACTCTGGAATTCAGCAACTCAGCAAAGAAACCAGATCTCTGTCTCATCCTTGAACATCTCGTTTCTTAGCGACATCCATATTTCATGTCATTATCAGACTCTAGCAGACAACTTTATTTCTAATGCCTTAATTGAAATTAATGCAACTAAGCATTTCAAGGTTGTTGTCATGATGTTAGGCACCCAAAACGAAAGCTCCAATGTGGGCAAAGTTTGATGCACATGGCAAACAGTGAAGGATATATAAATGTTCTCTATTTTAAGGAGCTGGAACATCACACCTGATGGTGTTGAGGCAGCTATTGGAGCATCAGAAATTCAAACAGTGAGTGAAGGTCGGCAGGCCCAGAGGATTCCTTAAAGCAGGGAGATTCGACTCCAGTCCTCAAGAGCTGCTGTCCTGAACCTTTTAGATGCGTCCCTTCTCCAGCAAACCTGAATCAGCCTGCCTTCAGTCTTTCAGCTCTGCAGAGGCCTGGTAAAAGCCATTGGAGAAGGGATGCATCTAAAAGTTGCAGCTCATGAGTAATTTTTTTAATGAATTCGTTTTTAATGGATTAAGATAACGTGAATGATACCCTTCTTTATATGTGTATCAAAAAACTAATTATAATGTTCTTTTACAACATGAAATGTAAAAGTCAAACGGTACATGCTAGTCCTCCTCTTAGATTGCAGAATCAAATAGGATGCCCTACTTCCCTGTGCCAAACCAGGGGTTGAGGCTAAGAGAGAAGAGGAGTTGAACGCCTTTTGTTACACCATAGTTGAGTAAATGTGAAGCATAACAACTTGTAAGGGTTTTGAGGCTGCTTGGACTTTTGAACCTGTGCCGTAGTAAAGTTTTATTAGTCTGCAGAGGCTGATATTCTTTCAAAAAGACATTGCATTGATCAGAGATCTATCGATTTGTGCCTTCGCTGTTTCCATCCCAGATGTGCACTTGTTAATGCTTCGGCTGCTCTCTGTAAAATGACGGTGCTCAAAGTGCTCGTTCTTCCCCATCTTGTCTTTTTCATCAGCTCATAAAGCAGACGCCGTACCTTTTTACCTTATTTATCAATGCGTCGCTGCTCCCCATTTGGTTTTCAGCTCTCTTTCTTGATATCTCCTCCATCGTCTTTTGTTGGAGTGCAGCAGCTGACAGGAAGGTATTGTGTGTCTGATTGCAGGGAATCAGTGGCAGCGTGTCATTGGTTTCCTGCACAGGAGAATGTACTAATGGTTGGAAAATGGAAGCCTGTGAACCATTGCTACCTTTGTAAAACGCGCTCCCAATGACTCCTGCAGCAGTTAGTCAGTTAATTGAACAGTGAAACATGAGCACATTTGTAGCTGTTTAATTGAATTATTGAATTCTCATTTAACAAGGCATTTCAAAGATTTTACACACAATAAAAGGTTTACAGGTCATCAAGTTTGAATTTATGTCTTGGTGGAAGCTTGAGTCCCTTCATAATTCATCTTTACCGCTCTTAGATTTTTTTGGTGTGATGGGGAAAAAAATGGGAAAATTCTTTTAAAATAATTTGTCGTATCGCTATCTATACATATCCACGATTGGGCCATCTTTTTTTTTTGCCTCAAGTATGGAAAGAAAATTCAGATTAAAAAGTGACATGGAAAGGTGTATCATTTATTTGCAACCAGAAAGAATGTCTGAACAATTGGTATTTGACATATTGGCAATATTGAAATTGGGATTGATTTATGTCACGTTGGAAGCTGATCTCTAATAGACATGTTGATTAGTTTTTGTTTACGAAATACAAAACAGCTTGGCTGCTCATGATATCCAGGAGGCATCTTGCTCTCTGTTCTCTGCCTGTACAGCTCCGTGTTCCCGTGCTCCTTAGATAAACACATCTGCTGTCTTTTCAGTACAATAAAAAACCATTTCAACATGTTCTTCCTGCACTGGTTCTCAAAAATGTACAGACCTACGTTTTGTGAAAAATGAGACTTTTCATAATCCTTTTCAAAATGTTTCACATGTGTAATGCGACATTTATCCTGTATAATTCAACTGAAAAACAACTACATTTATTAGAAAAAAACAAAAAATCTGCTAAATCAAGTTGCACCAGTGTGTAAACCCATAATACATTTTCAGGCAATTCTTGACTTAGTTTCAGTATTCAGTCTTCTTCATTTAACACCTGCCATTAATTATGGTTAATTATGGCTGAAATAAAGTTCAGCTATCAGCAAGCAGGGTTTTCATAATATGTGCCTCATTTAGCTAAAGCCACCCTTTGCAGGACATGTTACAAAAAATCTAAATGATCTCATTGTTCAAATGTACCAGTCAGGAATATTCAGTATAAGAAAATCCACAGCATTATATAACAAATCAAGTTGATGGCAGTCACCAATTTAAGAAAGAATGGGGAAATTTAAAAAATGGTCCATTTCTACAAAACTGAAGAAAAGGCAAGACTATATCTGGTCATTAAGGCTGATGGTAAAACTGAGGAGATCAAGGTATTTTCATCAAGGACTGTTTTAAATATATAAACAATGTATGTTCTCTTTATGTTTGGAGAAGAAAGTAGTGCTGGACAGAATACTTTCCTTTAAATAAAAGATCCAGGTACGGCCCAAATTTCCCTCAACATATATTTGGTGAGAGGAAAATAAAGGTTCTGGTATGGTCTGCCAGAAATCAGAGCTAAATTCAACAGAACATTTGAGGGTTCACCTGAAGAGGAATATGGACGAAACATATTCTCACAATTTTAAAGATTTGCAAAGTAGAGTTGGCAAAAAGCATCAGATCATGAAAGTGAAAAGTGATTTTAATAATAATATCCCTCTTTCCATCCGCTCATTTGTTGGTCCATAGATTTATTGTGAATATTTGAAAATATACTTTAGGTGCAAAACAGGAAAGACAACTCTGGCAATGACTGGAATTCTAAATGGAGAAACGATGAATAATACCTGGAAGGAGAGGTAACAAAGATCTCTTACTTTTGCTGATCTTGTCCTTATAACTATCAACTTCTGACTGCTGTCAAAAGCTATATGAAAATAATTGATGCCTACAAAGCAAGGGTCCTCAATTAATTATAGCAAAGCATTTTTCTGCATTGAACAATGTTTAGTTTGGAGCTACCTGTGAAGAGTTAAATAAAAAAACACTTTTTTTCACTGATTGATCACTCTTTGGACTAGTGTTACAGCCAATGGTGCAGGGAATATTTCAGGTTTAGAAGGATGAAAGAATCAATTAAAGACCAGATGTGAATCAAAATGAAGCCTCCAGTAGAATGACCAATTTCTACATTTGGCTGCTGTCAAATATAAAACTGAAAAACGTAACATCTGCATTGCTTTGAATGTTAAGATTGATGTATATCTATCTGTTAATTTGCTTCTGTGGCATCCTTATGGTTTATTTGGCCAATCTTCTTGGCATCAGACGTTACTGAATAAAGACACTTCACCACCTTCACAGGCAGAGCATCAATCATGTTTGAACAGAGACAAAAATTTGTTGTCCTCTTCGTCTTCGTCAGGTCATATTTCATCAGATGTGGTCGGAGAATTACGCACATGTAATTTATGACCCACTCAGACAGGGTGCTTTATAGCTTCATGCAATATTTATGTACACTGTATATTCAGCCTCACTCTGAGGCTAAGGTCAGATCAGGGAATCCAGTGGGTATCGTGATGTCTGTGGGTTCTGATGTTTCTGTAATAAAGGGGCACACCTCTATGCCATGCTTGAGGCATTTTCTTCTCAGGATTTTCTATTTGTCCGCCTGTCTCATTCTAATGCAAACAAATACAGTATGTAAGGAATGCTTTTCAGGATCTACTTTGCATCTGGACCATAGGGTGACCCGATTTACTGTTAAAGTCTATGTCATGCATGTTCTGGTCATAGAACATAATAGTCAAATCCACTTTCATGCCTGAAGATGGAAAAAACTTGAAAATCCTGAAACAGAGAATTCCCTTTAGGGACACCAAAACATGCACCAAAATGTGAGGAAAGGTGACATGACATGGTCCCATAATTCCAACTTAGCGCAAACCCCAGTGAGAGGAAATTTATAGCAAACTCTACTGCTGAGAGCTCATGAAATAAAGGTTTATGCCAGTTTGTCAGCTAAGAAGGAGGAAGTCAGGAAAAATATTGTCTGAGAGCAGTATTCCTTTAGACCAAATGGACCAGCACCCTAACCATGGATTTAAAAGCATTCTGTTGCTCACCCAATTTGCCTGTAATTATCAATAGTAAGACTGCTTGTGGCAAAAAACTGTAATAAAAAGAAAACAACAAATTCTGTCACCATTCAGGTTATTTCTGCTCAAGTTCTGACCAGCATTGTTGCATTTAGAGCAAATATCTCACCAAGGTCTTTGTCTATAGGCAATGCTGTGGTGGTATAAAATACAGCAGTAGTGAATGGAAGCAGCTGAAATTCTCACTTTTCTGTAGTATTCTCAACTATTGATTCATTTTTACTCTTAAGGTTTTAACTACACTTTAGTAATATAGTTGTCAGAATTCTGTCTATCATGTTACGTGAACCTAAAGGTCTATTTATAGTTTAGAGAGGTTTTTAATTTATTTATTAAAATGATCTGTGGACGTTAATGGACATTTACTGAAAGGAGAAAAAAAACATAAAAACCACAATAAAACAAAGCAAACATTTTACCCCAAGAAATGTCGTATATCTGTTGTTGCGGTGACATAAACCATGTTGTGTCCTCGTCCCTCAGCCTTGAGTCTTTTCTCTGCCATACCACTGAAGTTTCTACTTCTATAAGTTTCTATTTTTCACCTGTTGTTTGGCCCTAAAAAGTGACTTCAAGCTAATGCTACATGTGTTTTGGTCGGATGCGAAGTGAAAATAGCGATGCAGTCAAACACTCTCATTCATTTGGCTTCACACTGAGAAAAACGAGTTGCTGCTGCAGCTAAATTTCATGGATAAACAAACTGGAGAAAATCTTGGATAGTTTGGCTTTTGATTTACTTAATAAAACTATTTGTGGACATCAGCAGAGTTTTATTCTGACAAAAGACAGAAGCAATATGAAAACCCCCAAAAACAATAAAACATGCATTTTCTTACCTGGAGAAAGATTATCTTACTGTTATTGTAGTGGCGTGAGCGGTGTTGTCCTCGTCCCTCAGTCTTTAGTTTGCATCCCTTTTTAAAGTGCTCTTTTTTGGTAGATAAGGACAAGTTCGTCTTTACCTCACCTGTATTTTATGCGTGGGTCCTAGGGAACAGGATGAGGGTTTACTCCTTCCATTGTTGTGTTGACAATGATGATTAGGCATCCATTTTGGATTTCCTGATAGAATTGGCTTTTTTTTCTGTTTGGTTTCTGTAATTTTCCACTTTAAGGATAAAGCTGTGAACGCCGGTGGTCCCCCAGGTGATGCAATTACTCCTTACATGATAATTTCTTGAGCACAATACTTAAATGTTGTTTCGATTCAGAAAAAAAATTTGTTGACCATGTTAAACATGTCTCCGGCCATACCTATCAGAAGATAAAAGGGTGACTGAGATCAGCCGATTTTTAGCTCACTGGAAATGGTCCTCCTGCTGTTAAAAAGAATTGATTACTCAAATATTTATTGTTTTTGTAGATGGATTAATTTGTTTGGGATAAAACATGTATGCAGGAAATTATGGATTTAGTTCAAACTTCTTAAAATATCAAACCAAAAAAAGAACAGAATTGTTATAAGAATGGGAAGTAGTTTTCTCACCTCATCGTTCCTATAAATATATTGAGAACCTGAGCTCCGGAGAAATCTTGTCTAACAGCTGAACTGCTAATAGCTTCAGCAGACTGCCTGGGAAATTATTACTGTTAGTTGTTTATTCAGACGCAGTGGTTTCTCAGCAGGCGAGCTAAATAAAAGACTTCATCACTTCTGAAAAATAGCTGCTGCTTTAATTCATTCGTTTTATACATGCAGTTTGCCACCTTCTACAGTATGTCTTTATAAACCTGCCTGACAAGAAGACCCAGTCCTTTAAAGCAAATGAATTTGCCATCACCTTGCCTTGTAAGTAATACCTTAATGAAAACTAACTCGGTTGTGACTCTGCTGCGTGTGCAGCTTGGAGACTCGGGGGCCCCGGCAGTGGGCTCTTTGAGAGTGATATTGCAGTGTCAAATGTTGGATGAGCTGGATGTCTGAGTGAAAAATAGGATCAGTGCAGCCCCCTTTATTATTCATGAGCAGGAGACTCTGGTCACTGCAGAGAAATTTATTAGAGGGCAACTCCTACAACCTCCAAGCAGAACGCCACATTCATCCTCAGCTGCAAGTCTTCAGTATTCTCGTTGCAAGATATGGGTCTGGTTCTGTGTTGTAATGCAAAGTGTGGGAGGGAAAGACGTTAGTTTCATGATGCATTTTATACAAATGTAACTAATTTAAAAGCAGGGAAAAAAAGGACAGCTAACATTTATAAGAGTCAAAATGAAGTATCCATATGTTCAGATATGCAAGCACAAATGTTGTCGTAAGACCTCCTAATTCTTTCACATGACTGTAGTTTATAGGTAACAGAAATATTTACAGATTTACTAGCATTTTTGTTGTACCAGGATTAAATCGTATGATGTTTCTAAAAGAGTTTTATTATTCAGATTTTGTTTATTGTCTGATTATATTATTCTAGGAACCCTGGCATATTGCGTTTAAATATCTGAAAAAGAATGTCAACCACGTGTTAATATTACCCGCAACGTTTTGCTATCAATATAAGGTCTAATTTCTAACAAAGCTGCGGGTTACATAAAATACGATCTTTACCATTGTTGAGTAAATTTATGACTGGGTAAAACTTTCTGTCTTGGATGAAGAAGAAAAAAAATCCCCACACAAGCATCTATCTGACAGGAGCAGAGTTACATTTTGAGGGCTTAAGCAACTTTAAAAAAAAAAAAAACAGTATTCCTCTCAAACCAATGCCGCAGAAAAATGCTTTTATATTGGAATTATTTATCCCAGTTTTTCTGAATATATCTCGGATACAGAAGTTGTGTTTTCCTGCTTGTAACGATAGCTTGTCAAAACTGGACAGTTTAACTAGAATTTGATTTATTTTATAGTTCCACAATAGCCGAAAGGACAGTCCTCTCATATGATTAAAGGCAGATTTAGGGATAAATTTCAGCAGTTATTTTTCCTTGACTACATTTGTAAACTGTGATCTGGCTTTTTGTGTTGATTTTGGAGTTGGGGTTTCTTATCTCTGAGTCAGCCTATGTTGGACTACACAATATATCACTAATTCATTGTTACCATGTGCAGCCCGCACACAATATCAATATTGGAAAATCTAATTAGTGTTAGGTAATTCCATGAGTTAGCTAATACTCATTAATCAAAGCTTGCTGCCGAGAGTAGCTGGATTTAGATAACTATTTGTTCATCCCAAGCCGTATCATCATTGCAAAATCTCCCAACTTTGTCATATGGCAAGTTTTCCTAATATCGTGCAGCTCTAATAAAGGACTTGTTTCACTGTGGATAGTGACACACTCTCTTACCAGCTCACCCAGCATCTTCAAAAGGTCTTTTGCATTTGTTCTGGGTCATCTCTGAAACACTTAACCCGTCTCCTTCCTGAACTGTATGATGGCTGGGCATTCCCATGCTGTTTCTACTTGCATATAATGGTTTGAACAGATGAACGTGGCACCTTCAGGCAGCTGGAAATGAAACCCTACAGTAAACCAGACTTGTGGAGGTCCACGATTCTCTTCATGATATCATGGCAGATTTCTTTAGATTTTCCCATGTCATCACACAAGGAGGCAGTGTGTTTGGGTGTTCTGGACCAATTCAGGATGTTTTTTTAGAATAATATAATAAAATGTCTGAACCTGTCCTAAACACAACCATTTCCTGAATCTTTCGATGTGGTTTTGTTTCCTTAAAGCAGATTGAACAGAAAAACAATAGGCTCCAATACAATCGAACTATGTTGAAGAGTTGTTTCCAGTTGCAGGGAAACTTTCCACTCTGACCGATACATGATGTTCAGGAAATTAAGGTCCAAGCTGTTTCAAGGCTTATATTCTCTTTGTGGATTTAAGAGGATTTATTTTCCAAAAACAAAATGAGTTTCAGACCTATTTTTCTTCTGACCACTTTGATTATTTAAATTAAGAAGTCACATTTCTTTAACTGTAATCAGAAATGAACTCATTACTGTGTATCATGTTCCTTTTCTTTAGTTATAATATATACACTGAACAAGAGTGCAAGAGCAAGATGTGGACATCACAAGCTGGTGAAAACGTCTTGATTCTGCTCCTCCTGTCTCTTTAGAGGGCTGGGGCACATTTCAGGAGTGAACCCAGCAGTAACAAGTGTTGATTAGGATATTTTGCAAAAGCATTATTAATATTTAATGAGCTCCAACAAACACTGTGGCTTTATGGTTATTTAAAATTGTTTGACCCACATTGGTGTACAAGCCTGATAAGAATTGAATTGTTCCTTTGTGTGCATGTCCAAGCTAACTTACAAGAGGGACCTTTTATGTTGTAATCAAATATTCATGTTATAATGGTTAAGATGACAAGGCCTTTGTCTTTCTGCAGCATTAATGGCACATTTGTCTGTTTTCCTGCTTCTGTGGGATGAAAATTACACAAGCTGTTCAAAGCTGGACCAGCATATTGTTGGACAATGAAAGGAGCTCAAAAACCTTTTGCTCACAAAGACTCCATGGAGCCTTGATGGAGCCATTTGATGTGTTCGTAAACAGCACTTTCCTCTTATTGTTTAAAGCTCAAAAGCATTTGGTAAGGATAGCAGAGTTTATATTCTGGTTTTAATTTCAGAATGAAATGCCACAGGCTCCCGGAGTCAGAGCTCTCCCTTCAAATGTCACTGTTCTCAAGACAGACGTAGGTGTTTGATTGAAACTCTGTGGGGGCTTGTTTGCACTAATCCGGGCTTTCTCTGAGGGGTGCTTCTGAGTGGAACTGTGTGTTCACACATCTGTCAAACTCAATTCCAGAAAGATTTGACTTAAAATAACTGATCTGGCTTCTCTACTACAGTCCTAGAAGATAGAAGACTTTTGTTTAGTTTGTCCTTTTTTCTTCTGGGTCAGTAAATCATCTGGTCTTCCTATAAACCCTCGTGTTCAAAAATGTCCTATGCAATATATATGTGCTTAATAATTGTAACACAGTGAGTGTGAAAGTTGTCGACAATACCCTGTAAATAAGCTATGTTCAAACATTTTGATGCTATGTGACAACTGATTTAATTTTTCCAAGTTTTATCAGCATGGTTTACACATTTCTGAAACCAGTTTAAATTCTATCATCAGTTAATTTCTCTCCACTGATTACTCATAGCACATTTGGTTTTTGTTTTGTTGCAACAACCAATCACAGCTCTTAGAAGACAGCGTCACACCTAGTAATGGGGTCAGCCACACCTCCTCACTAAGATAGGAACCTCTGTCATCTCCTTACTCAGAGTCGCTCTCAGCAACGAAGTGAATTACTCTTAAGCTAGGCGTCCTCGCCAGGAATTTTAAGCTAATATGGCTCTCTGAGGACTGTGAGAATCTTTGTGAATACGGGCTCAGGTTTTTAATGCCCAGTGTTGACTTTTTATGAGTTTTATTATGTGTATTTTTCCTCCGTCCCTTAATAATAAATTCAGTGACATAATTGTGATTTGCATTTTGCATAATTTAGTCAATTTAATCTGCTTCAAAATGTAAAATTTGTCATTTTGCAAGTGGGTTGTCACGGCACCTGGAGGGAGCTGCTTGTGTCACGCTTGTTGCACGCTACACCCAATGCAGTCCAGTAGGTGTCATTGCGAAGAAAATAAAAGTGTTATGCAACATAAATGGAACCAAAAGAAGTCCTGCAACAATATGTAAAACAATTCAACTTTCTGTTCTTAAACTTTTAGGGGTTTAGGAGTAGAAGGAATAAACTTTGTAACAAAGCTCCTTATGAATGTATCTAAAGCATTGCTGTAATTTTTTAAATAACGCAGGACGGTATTTTCATAAAAAACAGCCAACCTTTTAACAATGTAAAATCCAGATTCTTTTTAAATCAGCAATTTGAGCACTGTTACACTCATTTTGTTTGTTGGATATTTTTGATACTTACTGAACCTGGGGAGTGAAGTAAGACAAACCAATCTGTGTGGATGAAACTGTTAAAAAATAATGAGTATAATTCAGACTAACTACATTAAAAAGTAGCAGTGGGTGGAAATAAACCCTCTCCTGTGGATAGGAAGTTGCATAATTTAATTGTTGAATGCAGCCTTTAAAAAAAAAAACAGGAGACAGTATAGAAAGATAAAATGTAAACTTCTTCTCACTCAGTGTGATAAAGATGAGCTTCAGAGAGACCATATGATAGATTGCTCTGTATGAAATAATTCAAAGTTGGCAGTATTTTACCTCCCCTGTACACTAACAGCTGTGGTTATAAAAGAATCAGTTGCCATGTAGTAGCTAATCCAAACTCCAGGAATGTGTTCGCTCTCTCTCTGATCCAGCGGCACAGCTGCAGCCTGAGTGTTGAGGGTATAAAACGTACAAAGCCTCCCAACAACGCCATTAGGCACTCTTCTCTTTTGGCGCTAGTTGCTGCTAATTATTGCCCTGCTGCCAATGATTTGCATCTATCCATTTGATGTAAGGAGCAGAGGGGGAGTGGGATTCAAACTTCATGTCCCAGTTGTGTCCCCGAATCAACCTGCAAACTTGGGCAGATAGTTTCCCTTCATTTTTGTCCTCCACATCTAATTAGTGTATCACAGCTGGCTAATGGCATTTTCATAATTACTTCAATGATAAGTTGTGGTTGTTATCAGGCTTCATGAAGGAAGTCTTTCCAGCCAGTCACAGAGGGTGCTTGTTGGACTTGTATGTCAGAACAAATAGTTCAATAAAACAAGGGGCCCCCAAACATGGCCATAACAATGTCCCCCACGTTAGCATACAAATCAGAAATGATGCCATTTTCTTGTTGTGTCTGGTTGCAGTTCTGTCATTCTTTTGCAATTTTTTAAAGGTCTGTAGTTTTGCTGAAGATGTGTTTTGCAGGTTTTATCTCTTTTTATGATTAGTTTAGATCTTTGTGTTTACTTTATTTCCCTTTTTATTTTTAAAGGTCTTGGTGTTTGCTGGTGTTTTTATGCCATTTCAAAATACACTACCGGTCAAAGGTTTTAGACAAACTTTCTCATTTAATGGTTTTCTTTATGTTTAGGACTATTTACATTGTACATAGATTCTCATTGAAAGCATCACACCTGTGAATGAATTCATATGGAATTGTGTAGCAAACAAAAAACTTTTAAAGAACTTTAATTATGTTTTATATTTTTGATTCTTTAAAGTAGCCGCCCTTTGCTGTGATGACTGAAATATTAACATTTGGCCGTCTCTCAATGAACCTTTGGGAAGTTCTTTCAAGACTCTTTGGAAAACCATTTCAGGTGACCACCTCATGAAGATAGAGAAAACGCCAAGAGAGCAAAGCAGTTATCAAAGCAGAGTCAAACTTAGTTATCAGATTTAGTAAAATAATGTTCAGGGACTATTATTCACTAGCTTGAAAACTAACAACCTTTCTGGGTAAATATTCTTTAGCAGGCAGGCAAGCAAGTGTCCTAAGCCATTAGCAGTTAAAGCTAACAAAGAAGCTGATAGCATAGCACCAGAATCAAACACACACCTTTAAAAATACAGTCAATAAAAGGGTTAAAATGCATGAGCGCGGACGGCGCGTTATGGCCAATCTTCTGTGTTTAAAATCACCCTTTAAATAAAGTTTGTCTTAACTTTAAAAACACACAAACACAGACCACAAAGCCGAGCACGTGTGCTGCAGATAAGTCTGCTAGCACCAAGATAGCAGAGTTCAACACAAACAAAACCAAACTTCATAAAATTAAAAACGTCATCCTAAATATCTCTCTGCCCAAACCCTAACCTCGTTTGAATTGTGTTGAGGAGGAGTTGTCCGGGCGACGACGACGTTTGAAGAAAGCTCTGTGGACAAAGGGTTAGCTTCCAGCTAACCTCCGTAGCAGTGGATGAAAGACTACTCGTTCTGTCCAACAACCAACTGCACATTCCGTAACCACGGTGATACCGGGCCATTGTCCTTCCTTCGGACTCGGCTTGTAGAGACAACATCTCTACTGGGGACTTCGCTGGAACACAGTTGCTTCTGCAGGCCTCAGAGAGAGAGAAAGTCAAGCCAGGCTTGTACCTTAATTATTACCCCCTTTCATGAATGAATACCGGATACACAGACAGTAATTCATTCTTTCTGTACTTAACTTAGTGCATATGATCAATGATCTTATGACACCTTTGCATCCAGTTTGAAGAGTCTATGTCTGTTTGCCAGCAAAGAGACACCAGCGCGCTGTTCCCCTATCCTGGTCCCACAGAGGAGTAGTGGAAGAGAAAGGAACATTGGAAAGGTGGGGGGTTTTATACGGGCAGTGGCATCATGGGAAGTCCGCTGCTACCCCCGTTTCCCCTTCTGAAGTTGTGCTGGAAGTCTGTTAAATACAATTTATTTTGAAAGTTCCAGAAAAGGTTGTAACGGAGTTTTCATGTTGAAATTCAGTTTTGCAAGCTGACGTCTTGAGACTTGATCTTACCGTTCTAAAGATCCAAAACATGACTTTGATCCCTGCTGTGAAGACTTGAGAATTGATTTAGACTTCTGCTCTAAAGACTCAAGACTTGTTAGACATGAACTTTATTGGACTTTAGGTGAGACTCAGGCTCAAAGACTTTACTTAAATTACTGATTAAGGGCTTGCCTTAGACATAAAGCTCATAATTTATCCACTGTTTGGGTTAATTTTCAAGTTATTTGTCCACGAAGAATAATGATAAATTTCCTTTTCCAGATTTTAAACACAATGGAAAAGATGATGTTCTCTCTCCTCTCCTTAGATGGCAGTCTGTGTTGTCCATATGAAGCCTTTACAGTATCTCTGGGCCTGTCTGTCCTTCCCAGATGCTGGTGTCCTCACTTAATCAGCTTGTTTTTATGCTCAGCAGGAAGCTGCACTGTCTCACAGGTCCTCATTGACACCTTGACTGGCCGACCGTGCAGTGTTTTGATTTCCCTTTGATTTGACAGTCTGGGTGCACCGTTTCCCTCCCTCCCCCCTAGATGTACAACTTGCTCGCTGACACGTGCTGTGCACTGGCATTTCCAGAAGGCGGTTTTCAGCGCTTGGCAGACAGAACCACCCGAAATGCACCACCAGTTGTCACTTTTGTTTCAAATATTAGTTTCTGATTCATGGCAATCTATTTTTTTTCTTTTTTTTCATGGTGAAAGCTCAGATCTGCCAGACAAGTGATGTACGAACACAGTTCTTTGTCAGGAAGCCACAGAGGGAGGTGATTGAGAAAGGAATTTTGCTCTCTGTTGTTAATTCTCTTTGAGAAAGATTAACAACATTTCCAGCCAGCCAGCCAGTCATTGGTGCACGGTTTTTCAAACAGATCAGTTTAGACCACCATCTTTCTGCCGGTTTCGATTTTTGCCCCCGCAATCCTATAGCTCTGCATGTATATTATTCAGATTTTAAAACGCACACACACACAAAGACCTTGGGGTGCAGGGGCTGAGCTCAGGGGCCACGGCGTGGTCCTCTCTTGCTTCTTCCCCAGTACCTGTGCTGGTCCAGTGAGGACTGGAGGTGTGGGGGTTAACCTGAGGGTCCAGGCTCAGGGGGCTGCCAAACTCTGTGGGATATTATTTGTGTGGGTGCTTGGGCCACATCCCCCTCTCAGGAGCTAGCTCACCAGGTCGGGTGGTAATGTGCCCTCCCTATCTTGGTCCTTCTGAGTTCCACTTGCCTAACACAATGTCTTGTTATGCCTTATATCCAACTGCAGCCTGTCCATGAGGGAAAAATGGGAATTCCCACCGAGTGGAAACCCTTTCGAGTCAAAAGATCTCTTGTTAAAAAATGATGTATGTTTAATGAAAGGAGGTTGTATTTGATGGTTTTTATTGTCTTAAAAACAATTCAGCTGACATGACCATTACATCCCTAGTCATACTTACTGATTTTTATATATTTAGACTAAACCTAAATATATGAATCTTTATTCTAAGAAGGTTGGAAGTATGGAATAGACACCACACTCTGCGGAAGTTCAACATCCCCTGGATAAATGTTCCTATTAGTTCTGGAGTTTATGATCATCAGCACCCTTCTACATCTCTTTGTAACCAAGCTCTATCTATATACGTGTAATAGTAGGAGACTCTCATTCTAGTTTAGGAATTTTTAATGTGAGAGTGTAAACTCCTGCATCTTAACTGGTTTTTCTGCCTTTCCAAACCTGAAATTGGTTTTCAACAGTTCTGTCTGTGTGCATTTGTCTTTGGTGGTATTCAGTTCAAGGTCAATAACTTTACTGCTCGGCATCTCCTGGGCTGATGCTCCATTTAAGAAGTGTCATTCTGAATGCACCTGTACACAGAAAGTCCTCATCATCTGTAATCTTTTATCGACTGTTTTCAGGCTGAGTCCTCGTTATTAAAATCCCGGTAATTGCTGATAGGCAGAGTAGGTTTGACATTGAATCAGAAAAGCCTGATAAAAAGGGGTGATTTTGAGGCTATTTGCTTTCTTTGGTAAAATCTAGTTTTTATCTTCTGTCTTAGCAGAAGAGAAGTTTTAATGAGTTGTTTTATTGCCTGCTTCAAGGGAGCATCGCCCTCCTAGCAGTCTCACCTTTCATATTTAAGATATTTAATATTTCACCTTCAAATCTTTCTCATACAAAGAATATCTCTGCAGGTTCAAGCTGAATATCTAGAGGATTTTTATCCAAATAATTATCTCCTGAATCAGATCATGATTTTGGGCGATTAGTCACAACTTGAAAAGCTTTGAAGATAAAAAAAAGGTCCAGATCTGCTAGTTTTCTTTGAATGCAGATAGAAATGTGTGCTCAAGCTGCTGTTTGCCAGATGTTTTGCTCCAGTCATTTCCAGTAACCGGTGTTTAGAGAGGATTCTCAGGCCTTTTAACCACAGGAACCAGAACCTAAACCTGTATGGCTGGTTTAGTTTTCCAGTATTTGGTTTCCACCTCTGTGTTTCCATTGGATGTCAGGTTTTCCCAGGGTACCCTGGTTTCCACCAACAGTCTAAAAACACCTATTTTAGGTTGATGAACATCAGACTGTTTCACTGCTCTTGTTTAAGGCAACATTTAATTTGCTCTAGACTACAAGGGAATGTAAAAACCTCAACGTCTGTGGCTGTAAGAGGAAGTAAAAGTGTTTTTAGAGTATTACGCCATTTTTTAAAATTAATTTTATGTTTTTGCAGCCATTGCATTTCACCTTCTAAAAATATCCATTCATCAACTGTCTACACCTGCTTGTTCTTTGTGTCGTGAAGGAGCTGGTGCTTATCTCCAGCAGTCATTGGGCGAGAGGCGGTGTGGACCCTGGACAGGTCGCCAGTCTATCACAAGGCAACACAGAGACACACAGGACAGGCTATGCACAAAATCATACCTGAGGACAATTTAGAGTAACCAATTAACCTAACAGTCATGTTTGTGGACTGTCTGAGGAAGCTGGAGTACCCGGAGAGAACCCCTGCATGCTTAGGGAAAACATGCAAACTGCAACCTGAAAGGCTGCGATTCAAGCCCAGGACCTTCTTGCTGCAAGGCAACAGCACAGCTGTACAACCCTATTCATGGGCTGTTTGATATACCATAGCCGATAAACTATAAACACACAAAATATTTATGAGTATAAATATTATGTGTATAGAACAGTCTAACTGCTTTTATTTAAAACAAAACTGCACCAATTATTCCTACTGTTGCAAAATAATCTAATATACTCCAGTTACAATAATCTGCTAACATTTATTTAGAATATTGGCTTTGATGCATAGACTGAAGCAAAGGCATAGACAAAAAACCTGCAAAGTGTAGCATTAATTTTGAAACGTCTATGGTTCAAAATATTAAATCTTTTTTCTGTTCTGCAGTTTATAGAGTAACACAAGTATAGCAACCTTAAATTAAACTCTTCACGCATGGATTATAAATAACCTCACTCCGTATTGTGTTTTGTTTAAACGTGAGTTAAAAAAAAAGTGTAGTCAAATATAATTATGCAAGATGTCCACTTTATATCGACGGATACTTTAAATAAAATTTCCGGCCTTGCTGGTTTGAATAATTATTCGTGAACTCACACTGGTTGACCAGTAGGTCGCAGTGTATGGAGTGACACACAAGAATCCAATGAAGTGCCTGATTTGCTTGCATAACATCATGATTGCACATACCAACAAGTTCAGGACTTGTACCAAATGGAGAGAATAACATACTTGGCAAGACTTCACAGACAATGGGAACCTGCACTAATGTTACTAGTGCAATAAAACTACAGGTAGTAATCTGAAGTAGTATTTTGCAATTATATAATTTCTGTTTGTTTTTCACAATTGAAAGTATTTCCAAACTTCTGAATTTGACTTCCCTGTAAGCAAGAAAGAAAGAGCATAAAAGTAACGTTTGAAACCCTTGAAACCTCGATACAAGTAAAAGACTCCTGCCAGCTTGAAACATGGCCACCTTGAGAGTTATCCAATTTGCAAGCTATATTGGACCTATAATAGCTACAATGCACTCTCTGTTGTCATTGATTTTAAGCTTCTGTGTGACCAGCCACAGATGCAACACTTTAGCACAGCTCTGTATCTTAGTGGAAATCAGACCATTCTTGAAATAGTGTTGAAGGTTGCTTAAAATTCAAATTTTCTGAAAACCATGTATCGTTTTCCATCTGCTTTAGAATAGGGCTCTACTATTTATTGATCTGTCACATAAACTTTAATATGATACACTGAGGTTTGCGGTTGTAAAATGACAGAATTTGGAATAGTTCAAGTGGTGTCAATTCTTTTACCTCTCTTTGTAGAACAGAGAAGTAAAAGTATGTGGAGTCATAGATACTAGAATCTGCACTAAAGCTCATGCTTAGAGTTAGAGGCGTTCCTCGTAGTCTGTGTCCTCCTAGTGGAAATTATCCCTCCGTGGTCACCTGCTCTTCATTTAGCTAGGTTAAAGAGCACCCCACCAAGCTCCATATCTACCTATGCTCCACCACGCACTGCCGGCCCCTATGGGAAACCAAAGGGCGTAGCTAATACAGCTCAGAGGCTAGCATGGTGATAAATTCACAACAAAGCTTTCTTTTTTTTCTGTGAGGAATGAAACTACCATGGAGGTTGAAGGAATGAGAGGTGAGCGGGAGAGTGGAGTGAGGGGAGACCTGGTGTGATGAAAGGACATGTAGCCCACTGTGACAAATGTTCGCCCTGCATGTGATTCATCACGTTCAAGAGACTGGGGGGAGCAACACAGGCAGTGACACAAGCAAAACCAGTGCAGAACATAATACAAATGTGGTCCAACATTCTTGTTTTTATCTCCGAATTTATAAAATGTTCTCCAGGGCCATAGGATTACGTTTAACTGCGAGCTTCACCTTAATGTTCTCATGAACTAAAGCAGTTGTTATTATGTTCCTTCTTAAAGCAGGGCAATAAAATGTCTGCTCTTTATTGCTTCCATAGGGCATGTTGCCAGAATACTAGAAAGGTTTCATATAAAAAAATAGTTTTCTGAATTTTTTAATATGTTTGTATGAGAATACAGATGATTTACCATCTTACTGATCCAGGACAATAAAGAGATGTGAGGATAATCTGCATCTTAGCCCTGTAGTTTTACCATATAGGGTAACGATCCCTAAAATGAAGCAATTATTCTTAATATGTTGCAGCTGCTTGCAAGAGATTAAAAATGCTATGCTTGGGGTCCTTTTAGCAAGCTCTTGTACCAACCTGCAGCCCTGTCTTAAAATTTAGACACTTGAGTTTCTTCAGGCGACCTTCTGGAAAATGCTCGGAGTATGCTGGGAGTGCGGTCTGACTACAACTTAGGTTTTCACAAAGCGAAACAAAAAAGTTCCCTTTTGTACGTTTTGTGATTTGCTCCCTCAGACACCACTGCAGCCACCTTAGAGTTTGTGGCTATTTTTGAAAGTGAAAACATTTGTCACTGTCGTTTCAAAAGCACTGGCATGGCATATTTTTTTGTTGTTTCACTGTAAAGACCAGCAGGTTTATTGGCTGTTCAGGTTGAGGGGATTATTGTGGTAATCACTTGTCAGATTTGGGTTCCCTCCACCATATTTTCATGTATTTGGTCATATCTGAATTGCTTTTATTGGCACACCGAAGACATAAGGAATAACAAAGCAGGGACAAAAATGTGAAATTCATAAATAAATATCTGATGAAGGTTTGTTCATTTATATGCTAATAAATAAATAAATTGTCATTAAAATAAATAAATATGAAGCCTGGAGCCAGAAGATTGTTAGTTTGATCTCTGGCTTCCATGCATGTTGGAGGGTTCCCTCAACAAGTCTTTGCATCCCATATTGCATCCTATTGTAGTTTTTATTTTTTTTAGCACTTTTACAGGCAAATGTAACACAAACTACTTTGAGAAGACTAAAAAGAGTGGGGCAGACACAAAACCACTGGACACACACATTAAAAGTCATCAAACTAAGTAAACAAGACAAACAAAAATACATATTGGTTATAAAATGATAAAAAAAATTAAACAGTTTTTAGGGAAATGTATAACGGCTGTCCTGTAGATTACCACGGAAAATACTGGAGACGTAGGAGAAAAAAAATGTTTTTTAAAAACAAAAAGTTATAGTAACCTAAAATCATAAATACTAAACATACAAAAACATGAATAGTAAACAGTCTAAAGTGCTAAATAATTATTATTATAAACATATGGCAGTACTTGCCAATATTACTAAAAGCTTAAATAGCAATATAAAAGAAAAATAACTATTATAAAAGATGCTAAAATGGTTGAAAAACAGAAATATCAACTGTAAGAGGTAATAAACAGCTATAAACCTCAACTAAAAGCCAGACTGAACTTGGGGTGTAGTCACACTTGCCACTTTTGGTCCACCTCAAAAAGTGGGTCTTTGTCCGGTTGTTTGGTCCAGACCAGGGTTCGCTTGAGTGTATTCACACCTGCACAAAAGGTCCGGACCAAGGGGGGAAACGAACTCTGGTCCGTTTAAAGCGGACCAAAAGTGGCAAGTGTGAATGTCAGTTCCAATAACCAAACCTGCAGTTCTGAATGTCCTTCAATTCTATCAGCTGAACTTTGACATAAAGGGTTGCATGTATGTTGTCTACTGTAGTGTTGCCTAGTGCATGTTCACGCTTGGCAAGAACATGCTTAAACTGAATTATTTCCCGCCTATATGTCCAAATTGAAAAATTCTCAACTGAAGAGAGTGGCCTAAAGAGAAAATGTCCTCCATACAAGGTTTTTGATTAGTGTTGTTGTACTTAACATATTTGCTATGCTCATTCACATACTTTTATAGTTAAAAAATAAAATCTGTCTGAAATTGTAAAATGGAAAATATGACCATTCAGTCTACATTTGAAAGCTCCTTAAGGCTGATGTTCCGGCTTATTGAAGCTCAATGCCATCTGAGAAAATAACAAAACAAAAATAAAACATTTAAATAAAAGACCACGTGTGCAATGTTTTTCTGGCAACACTTGTGTGTTGGATGTTCTGAGATAACAATTTGGAATGTTTTCAACTCAAGCTACTCTGTGCATGTTTTTCCTCTCTTCTGTGCCTGGATGCAGAGAACAGGATGCACTCTGGCAGGAGTACTGCATGTAGAACAGTGTGTGTAACAGTCTGACCACATGCCACATGCCATGCTATAGCTGGGGTATCCAGCACCAGTCTTAAATGTGTCCCTAAGCCATAATAATTTGGTGCAAGTGAGTTAAAGCAGGGATGTATCTGCATTTAGTTCACTTGGTTTGTCATACAGTTTTCAGTTTTGAGCTGTTCACCACCTAACAGGATGTTGTTAATGTTTGTCAGTTCAAGTTTCAACCAACAAGCTGATCCGTTGAGATGTAGGTTAAGAAACCTAAAGGCAGTCTTCCTCATTTGTAATCCAAACCACTTGCAGAGCACCATTACTACTAGCAGGGAACCGGCCACCACAGCATGATGCTACCACTACTGTGCTTGGCAGTTGCTACAGTGTTTTTAGGCTTAAAAGTGACACCTTGGTTCATCCAAATGGACTTCTTGTCATGGTGACCAAATAGCTCAATCTTTATTTTTCACACTATAGAACCTTTCTACTCAAGGCATTTGATATAAACAACTGCAAGTTCTCGTTAAGCTAGATAGGGTATATTTTAAAGCAGGAGATTATTTCTTGCTTGGCTCTACCTCAGTTCCATGTAACATTGCTGGCACTGGAGTTCTAGTAACCCTAGGTTCACTGATGACCCGAGCTTCAGTGGTAAAATAACTTCCTGATTAGTCCGACCAATGTTTCATATGATGGGAACAGTTCCAATTAAGCTGTTGACAATTGGAAATCTGCACAAACTGTAATGCATGTTAGTGGCAGCATCATACCATTGTGCTGCTGCATTGTGGGTTATACTGATGCATTGCACAACTTGACCCCTAACAAAACAAAACTGGTAAGGCAATAAATCAAGCCTCATTCAACCTCATGTTTACTGACATTTTGCAGACTATATTAAAAGATGACCAACGTTTTTCTTCTGCAAGGCTGGTTAGATATCCATTCAGAATTTTTCCAGAAGCCTTTTTTAATGGCTACAAAAAGCATGACTTTAGTGTACAACCTACCAAGATACCCGGATATTTTCTGAACATCAAATATGGCTTATAAGTGCTGTTTATGTGTGGACCATTTACCTGATCCTTTAGTTACATTTTTCATTTATATGTAAGCTTGTCATACTAATATCTTTTCATTCTTTTGCCAACTCTGTAACTCTTTTTATCTTAAACAAACCTTCCCCGTCAAATACAGGGAAGTTCTTCAATACAGCAATTCCGAATAATAGTGTTATTATATATAAACCGCCATACAGGCCTGAGTTCTCACCCTTCACACCAATTTAAAATAGTGATAGGAGCCTGATGACATCTGAGGCCTTTTCGGGATTATTTCCTTTCGGCTTTCTGCTCCAGCCGCCTCCTGCAGTAGGAGCAGTGCATTGTGCCACCTTTTTTCTTTCCAGGCTCCCACTCCTGGCGAAAGGAGTCACAGACGTGGCAGTGAAATACTCTGCTGGAGCTGTCCATTTAGTGGTGCTGAAATCCATTTCAGCTCAATCTGGCTCTTAATGGTGCCTGGATCAGTGTTGGGAGCTGTCCTCCTCCCTGTTTGCTGAGACGCGTTAGTCATATGCTGGCCTTTCAGGGGTGATGGGGGTTTAACTGTGTGAGCATGGGCTCTGTGGAAAGTGTGTTATTATTCACCGTGTAGCAGGTATTGGCAGTCCTTGAAGAGGTGATGTTCTGCTGCATCCGCTGTTTGTCATCTCCACAAAGAGCGCGTGAGATAGTGCCATTAATCGCAGTTTCTTTGATTAGGTTGTGTGAAAATAACCAAAACGGGTTTGTGCTGCACTTTAAGCCAGTCTCTTCACGGTTGAAATGTGTTTGTTTTTCTTTATTTCTCCCCAGATGGGCTTTAAGATAATTTCAAGAAGCTATTCACAGTCAGATCAGTTTCTGAAGCGCATTATGAGATGCAAGGTAAAAAAATATGAATCCTGGGGAAATTCAATTTATTTTTTTAGCACAAAGCAGCTGCCGTCGTCATGACAATGGAGCCCCTTTAAAAACAAGATGATATCTGTGTGGTGTTTTAAAGACTATTTCATTAAACCCTGGGAGAGAAAACAGGATGTTGGAGAAAGAACGTTAGGTGAGTTAAACACCATCAACAGTATGCAAACAGAACTGAAGGGCATGCACATCGGATCAGAGCCTCTCAAAGGTGAGCAGAATTCAAAATAAAACCTCACACAGATTTGTATTGTCTTAATACTTCTGGCAAACCAAACAAAAAAAATAACCTCCTTTGTATCTGCACCTAACTAGATTTTTCACCAGAATAACAATCAAAGGAGAAATTCGCAATAAAATATCTTTTTGCCATTTTCTTTATAATAACAAGATTATGGGTCATATATAATTTTTTTTTAACCCAAGAAAAATCTTTCCTCATGTGGCTTTTCTGCAACAAAGATTGCTACAATACAACAGTAGAAGAACTACTAGAGCAGCGCAGAAGGAGAGCAGCTACAGGAGCCTGAATGTTGTAGTATTTGCGTTTATGATTTATTCAGTAGCCTTGACGCTCCTGAATAGTACAGGTTGGAAAAGGATTTCTGCCTTGGAGCATTGGCTGGCAACCAGAACCAGCTTCATTTTCTACGTTTTCCTGATTGAATCAAGGAATTAGGCTTTTACCGAATCAAAAACATCAATAAGGGTTTCGGTTTATAGTCTTTTTTATAAGCTATATAGATGAGTGCTAGGAGTCAATGATTATGAAGCAATTCCTCATCAAAGTGCAAAGGAACCACTACCTTTTAAAAAGGAAGATACCTCTAGCAGAAGCATGTTTAGTATGAGCGGGTATCTGTCACGACAAACCGGGGGTTGAGAAAAGAGAAAGGGGTGACTCCGGGTCAGGAGTACTTTCTATGGGAAAGAAAAACGAAGAGCACACCAACTTAACCATAGCAATAACTCAGTAGCTCTTTCCAGGAAGGACATAGAGTTAAACATAATGGCAGTGATCCAGATGTACTTTTGCGAAAGAACAACAAAGAGTACACAGGGTTTATGATACCAATAGTTACATTAATAACTCCGTACAGAAAACGGACAAAATTAGAGGCACTGAGCAAGGAGTACTTTCTGCTGACAGCAAAAACAGCGTGAGAACACAGAGTTAGTGGTAGTAATAAGTGCAGTTATTGGCAAACTAAATTCATATTGGTGTAGTTTTGTATTTGGGTCCTATGGTAGCCACCTGCTGGCATAAATGAATAGCATGAATGGAGAGTGGCAGCAGAATGACTGGACTTTAAACACTTTCATCGAGTAATGTCATAATTCCTGAAGTAAAAACTGCTGTTTTATGTTCTATTTTTATTTTTTTTTTTAAAGGATCTAATCTGGTAAAAGATGTCTGACGCTTGATGCAAAAAGTAAAATTCCACACGGCACTGTGGATGATTTTCAAGATGTTTCTCAAGCTGTCTGTGGCCCCTTTTATTCTATGTCAGGTAAAAGGAGAGGCAACAAAAGATCAGTAGAAAATCCATTTTCCTACAAAATGTTTTAAAGGGGAGATGAAGCTTCTAGATTATCAGGTCGTTTTAGTGTTAATAAATGAAATTATGCAACAAAGGCACTGAATCCAAGGAAGAATATACCCAATCAGAGGATCGCATAACATTTTAAAAAGGATTTTCTTTTAGGTGATGTTTGCGGCTATTTCTGTAGCACAGGGACCTAAAACTTAAATCCAACATAAGAAAGGGAGGCTGAAAAGGAAAAAACAGGGCTGTTTTTCTTGGAAAAACAGAGCACAAACTGGCCTAAATCCTAGAAAAAAGCAAGAAAAAGAGAAGTAACCTGCTCCTGTAAAAGAAACTTTAAACACTTAGACACAGTGAAGCAGAGTGGCACAACATAGTACAACAAATCTCCAAGATGATAATTTTATTTTACTGCCAATGTGGATGTTCTTAAAAGCTCTGCAAATAATAATAATACTATAAATGTATCGTTTTTAATTGAAAACAATTTTAATAGTTTCGTTAAACTGTTAAATTTTACAGAAAAGGCATCTTAATTGCACAGACAGGTATTAAAAAAAAAACTACTTGGGAGGACTGAATTTGATTCTCAAAGAGCATTGAAAGGATCATTTGGCTCCTAAAATTGTGTAGCATAATAAACTAAATCTCTGTGCTGTCAAAAATTTTATTGGGCATTAGTCATGCATCTAGGGGTTATATAAATCCCAGCCAGAGCAGAAATGCATCAGATTCCTCAAGATCCCAGCTTTTTGCGACACTCAAACTGCATGCAATGTTTATAAGGTGTGCCTGTGATGCTTTCATTTCTTTATTTGTAAAGACTTTTTGGCACTAGTGGCCTTTATTGACAGCTACCAGACAGGAAATAGGCAGAGGGAGTAGGGTGGAGACATGCAGCAAAGTTCTCAAGGTTGGGAATTGAACCCAGGACAACTGATTCGAGGGCTACAGCCCTGTATGTGGGGTGCCCGCTCTACCGCTACACCACGCAACCCCCAGTGATATTTTTTTATTTTAGTGTCACACTATTGTTTATCTGCCTTCCATTTTTATGGTGTAGGCAGAGAATGCAGTTTTCATAAAATAATCTTTTAAAATCTAATTCCTAGACATTTGGCTGTAGAATACGCAGTTTGATCATCAGTCAGTGACAGTTTTTCCTCATAATGTTAAAAAATATTTAAACATGAAGATCAAAACTCTTGAGACGAGATATGCACTGAACATGTGCACCTCTGCTACAGAATTTGTGGTGCTCAAATATTGCAGCAATGATCAATTAATACCATTGTCTAATGTCATGGTACACTACCCAGATGCTCTGTCTGTACTGATGAAGAGTCAACTCATGCTGGGGTGCTAACTGGTCAGAGAAGCTCCATCTAATGCACTCTGCACCATATCCTGATTCATTCAGCTAATAATTGACCACATGGCGCTCAAATACTGTGTAAGGGGGGAACATTGAATTTAAAGTTAAGATAATTTAGTATGGAGTGAAAAAGTATAAGAAGACTAGATGGTAATATTACTGCAACAGTAACATACTTTACACCCTTCATCCCCATGTACATGCACAGTACAAAATAGGGGCACATCAAAAGCGACATATTTTAAAGACATGAAGGGACTTACAAATTTAAATTTAAAAGCATCTCTCTATAGGCAAAATGCTCTAGAAAGAGTAAAATGTAAAGCTATAGTAATCTAGAACAACTTTAGATTTGGAGCTACCTCTGTGATAGCTGTGCTAGCTCTGCTTTTAAATCCAAATCTGGGGATTTTCATCTGTAGCTGCTTTTTGGATCTAACAGCTCAACCTAGAGTGTGAAGTTGAAAATGTTCAGACAAGTAAGGTGAGGTCATACTATTTAGACTTTAAAAACAGCACAATTTCAAACTGGACTCTAAAAAGGACTGAGAGCCAGCTGCTGCATGTTGTTAATGTTTCAAGATTCCTTAGTGATGTTTAAAATGAGATGGGTGCATATTGCTTTCATCTCTTGCCTTTGATGAGAAAGTCTGGTCTGTGACTTCCAGATGGAGCAGACAGCAGGTGCAAAAGATGTGCAAAAATTGAGTATGAGTGCAGCTTAGTGAGTTCATCCTGGAGTCGTATTTTTCTCTAGGGAGACCATCCTGAGCAGACATTTTGCTTATAAGAAGTGAACTGAAAACCTTTTCACCAACACAGATGTGCACCTTAGCCTATTCCCTGAAACAGAGGCATGACTCTGTTGATACTTCACAGCTGAGTGGTGTGACGGCTCGTGTCTCATGCCTGGCAGAAAGTGCTGTATGCTGACAAGGAAAACTGTGAGCTGATGTATCTTCTGTCTGTCGGGATGTTGGTGCCAAGAAATGTCACAGTGCGCAGGTAGGCTATTCTCATGGAGAGAGCAAATGTTGGTTGATGGAAAAGAAATTGCTTACTTCCAATATTGTAATGCTTGCCATCACATGTCAAGCAAATACAAGTAAAAAAACTGAAGCACACATCACTGAACATGCCATTTTCAGAGGTCCGGGGTAAAGTTAGAGCCAATGTACTCATTTTACTACAGTTGATTTCTGTCCACAGTGATTATTTCGGCTGTATTTAAGATTAAAAATAAGATTTTAAGAAAGAACCTTAATGCTTTCTCAATATTTTAAGCCCTAGAAGTTGTTCCGGGAACAAAAAGCTGAAAAACCTTTTGTTTCTGAGCCATTCCATTACACGTCTATTCTATCCAGAGCGCTGGGGACTAGCTGCATTGAAGGGACTGATGCAGGAATAAAATAAAGCTGATTGATGGCTTCAAACATATGCAGGGGCAGAATGTTTTCTGGCAGAGTGGAGCTGTCTGTAACTGGTTAAAAAAATGTATTTTTAGATTGTATTTTCTCCATCAATGGGTGTGTCGGGGCACATTTATTTCCTGTGCATGGTGCAACCAAGGAGCAAAACCTTTTAATGTCTGTGGAAAGACTGAAACAACACAACATTCTTACTCTGGGTTTGTCTTTGGCTCCCAAAATTCACTTAAATGCAGTCCATGCAATCATTTCTGATGGCTTTTCAGATCCACAGATCCTCCTTATTCATACACCTCTCTCCCTGAAACTTCCTGCCTTTTTTTTTTTAATCCTCATCCATTTTCTTTTGATCACTTCGCCCACAGATTGAACGCTTACTGCATTCACGTAATAGACAACAGATATCCGTTGAGTCAGTTAGGAAATCTCTTGGCTGCACTGATGCAGCGTTGGTAGACATACAAGACTTGAATGTGGCGGAGTTAATTGGAGATGCCATTTAAAGCAAAGCCTATCTATGCATTCTATTAATGCATCTCTATTAATGCAGCAACACAAAGTTTTCTTCTGGAGCTGCAGTCTGAGCCAAACGAAGAATAAATGTTCATTATTTAGAAATTGAAATGACAATTATTGAGTGTATTGAAGCTTTAATAAGGAAAAAGTGCTTTCGGTTCAGAAGGTTGGCTGCTGGATGCCATCGGTGTGGGAATGATAAGGCAGGATTGAGTGGATGGCTCAATTTGCTCGGGCAGTTTGCCACCCTCACACAGTTAATTCTCAACTTTGCTGGAACGTGTATTTAAACCGAGCCTCCTCGGTGACATTTATCACAGCCACGTCTTGTCCATTCGTCACCATCAGTCCCGAGAAGTTTGTATACTCACTCTAATACAAACCGCTGAGCAGTGCTTATTGTCTTACCCAGCCGCTGGAGTTCTACCACATTCGTCATGAGCCAAAGGGCATTGGCCGAAAGTGGCGATCATTAGTTTAGAGCTGATTGATTGGCTGTTGAGAGGCCGTTTAGGATTCATACATCATCCTTATAATGGTGAGCGCAGAGTGAGTTACTGAGGTCTCTGTTTATGTTATGGTGTGTTCACTTGGTGGCTTTTATTCTTCTTCATTCATCAGAACTTAGATTTATCCTCAGTAGCCTTTTCTATTTTTCACATTGTTGGACCAGACTGAAATAATACACACTTTAAATATTAGAATTTCAATTGTTACCATTATTGCTGATGCATATTTTAGACATAAAGTTGTCTAATGAAAAATCCTTTAAATATTCAAGTAATCAGATATGCATTACTACATCAGACATTGCCGAGTTTTTTTTCTTATTCTCACAAGGTGTTGAAGTCAATCAGATAACCTGAGTAAATAAAAAAGCAGATGATTTAATTCATTAACGGGAAAAAAGACTTGTAGAATCAAGAAATCACCTAAATAGAACCTGTGTGACAACATGAAGTGGGCTGAAAGATCTCAAAAAGCAACACATCATGGCTTACAAAGCCATTTCCAAGGCTTTGGGACTCAAGTGAACCCCAGTGATAGCCATTTTCTACAAACTGAGAAACATGAGACAGTGGTGAATCTTCCTAAGGGTGGCCTTATAACCATAATTACGCCCAAGAACGCATCCATGACTCATCCAGGAGGTCACAGTAGAGCCCAAAACCACATCTAAAGCACTGCAGGCCTCTCTTGCCTCAATTAAGCTCAGTGTTCTTGCATTAATAGTAAGAAGTATCTCTCTATTAGAGAAACTACAAAATGAAAACTACTCCTGAACAAAAAGAAACAAATGGCAAGTCTCATATTTGCTATACAAATATCTAAGAAATTTGGGAAACATTCTGTGGATTCAATAAATAAAATTTTAACCTTTGGAAGTTGTTTCCCATTACATCTAGTGTAAATCTAACAGTGTTTGAGAAAAACAAAATCATGACAAGAACCATGACCAGAACAGGGTCTTGGGGAAAGGGTTTTACAACTTTGCCTGGATATAAATGGATTGTTCCTGTATGTTTTGTAAAAACAGCATAGTGTACACGATTAGTTTTTTTGACCAGGCAGGTTTTAATTTGCCTGTTGTTCTTGTAATAAAATCCCACTACATTTCTGAAATTTCCAAAAAAAACAGGTTGGTACTGCATAGAATGTGAGCATGTAGATTTAGGTTTAGCCTTAAAGTGGCACTGGGGGAGCTCCACTGCATTTCTGACAACGCTGACAAGTGATCGATCACCCCACACTTTGCGAATGTATAAAAAAGCAAACTGTTCTGTTATTCCTGTGTTATCCTTCAGATGTATAAAACAGAGCAGAAGACATTTCTCTGGGGACGTCTGCAAGTCGTTCATGCGAATGAAGGGAGAGCTTAACCTGCATCGTAGCTTGATCGAAAATAAATCATAAAAACACTTTTTTCCACAAGTAAATGCTATTTCATCCAAGGGTATCTGAAAGTGGTTTATTTATGGCGAGACCTTGTTTTGTTGAGAACAGCTTTTTTTTTTTCCTTGCATGTTTTACCCCGCTGGTCACATGAAACAACACATATTCATTCGGGACCCCGAGGTAATTGACTTTGCCCAGTTGCCACCTGACTTTAATTAAGAGCGCAGCACATTCAGCTGCAAACCTGCTGTATATGGGAGAGTGGGGTATTAATTAAGTCTAAGTACATCTCAGAACAAATCAAAGTAAGTCATTTCCTCCCTGTGTTTAATGGGGATTGTACAACACCTCTTGCAGATGTAATTAATAGAAGGAACAATGAAAAGACGCGGGGTTCTTATCGGGAAACGCTGACGACATGGGAGGCTGTTGAGATTTAATTTGGTCTTAACATTTTTTCCAATTTGCTGCAAGATTTTATAACTAGCTAAACTTTGTTCAAAGCCGCCTTTTTTTTAATAATCATTTGCTCTGTATGTCCATATGATGCTTGATTGGTTTTTGATACAATTATTTACAAAAATGCCATGTTGAGCTTTGATGTGGGCCATGTCCACACTAACAAGGATATTTTGTAAAACAGATTTGCTGCTCTGTTCAAACCTCAACTCTGCATGCAAACTGAGTTTTTGGTAAAAACAAGTCAGTTTTTAAAAAAACTCAGTTTGTAGTGTGCCCATGCAGACTGGACATCCAGGGATTATTAACATTAATCAGAGACCCAGTTTGCACATGTCCACTAATTCTTTCTTCTCTGGATTTTTCCACATCTCTCTCGCTTCGTCCTGACTTTCTAGTACACTTCAAATGTAAGCTGAAGAATTTTATTACTGGGAGGAAATGATTAAAAAGTGCCCCAATTATTCAGGCATGCTCAGGATCCTCTTTTTGTTTCATTTTGTTGCTAATGATCTCAGCGTTATCCCCTCCTACTGGTGCGGCTAGAGCATTACAGAATCTTTGACTGGATTTCCCTAAAGTATTTACAGTTGCATCTCCAGTAGATATATTCAAAACGGCAATTTCTGTCATTTAGTTCAAAAGGTGAAAGTTTCAAGCGTTTATCTCCATTTATTTTGATGATTATGGTGTACAGCTGATGACCAGTACGGCGTAATCAGCCTTTTAAAGTTGGCCTAAATGTCACAATGTTGCTTGGTCCTCCATATTTTTCCAAATTTCCTCTCTCATTTTATAACATAATCAGTTGGTCATGAAAGCAAATATTGGTACTTTTGGCAGTGTTGGCTAGTGCCACGTCCTGCCAGAAAAATTGACCAGCTTCTCCATTAAGCTTGTCGGCAGAGGGGAGCAGGAGGGGCTCTAACATGTGGTAGATGGCTATGCTGGCTTTGGACCTGCTTAAAGACTGTAGACTCCAGAAGATGACATAGCTCCTACAACTATTACTGACTGTTCAAACATTATTCTGGACCTTTAGCGTCTTGGATTTTGGACTCTTCTTTCAGTTTCTGGGATCTTGATCTTTTTATGAAATGCAGAATTTATTTCCATCTAGAAAGAGGAGCAGTATTCCAGTCATTTTCTCCTTAACCCAGGTAAGTTGGTTCAGGAGTGGCTCAAACAGTGGCTGTGGTAATCTTCAATAGGCTTTGGTTCACAAAACCTCTCAAGGCTGCAGTTATCCCTGCTGCTTATGCCGGACTTTTTTTTATGTCATTTTTTCCTTCCACTAAACTCTCCATTAACATGCTTGGATTTCACTCTGTGTGAACAGCCAGCGTCTAATACCTTTGGGGTTTACCCTCCTTGTAAGGTGCCAGTGAGTGTCTGCAAGATAACTTTAAAATTTGCAGTCTTCCCCAAACTGTTTAGGTGATAACACTAGCATTTCCGTATTTCAAATATTTTTAATGGTTCTGTGTAATATTAGAATATATTGAGCAGCTGGATTTTGGTTTTTCATTAACTGTAAGCCATAACTGTAATTCATTAACCACTCAAAATGAGCACAAATAAACATTTCCATTTTTAGTTTGAAATTTTGAAATGAAGTACTCAAATTAATTAACTTTTCGATGATAGCTATTCTAATTGATTTAGATGCACCTGTATAATATCAATGTGCTTGGGTAGCAGTGGGCACCCACAGGAAATTTCGCTTTTGGACCCCACACAACCCGGGTCGGCCCTGGATGTCATAAGTATGCTGTGTGCAGTTTAAATTCAGTCCAGAAGTACAAACACCTACATTTAATACAGAGTTGATCTGTTAGGATCAGTTCCCTCTGCGAATTTGCGAGCTTTGCGTGCGCGCGCGCGCGTGCGCGTTGTGCGGAGGCGCCGGTGTGGGCACGCGCGTGTGGAACATCGAATGTCTCGCGCGGAGTCCCGCAAGAGACGCTCGAAGCTGAGATGCGCGGCTTCTCTCTCCGTTATCTCCTTTTCCCGCAGTCTGAATCTTTCTTGCCTCCTTTTCTTCCCCTTGCCTGCTTCCATTTCGGTCCTTCACTCGCTGCCTGCCTGCAGGCTCCGTGAATAGACCGTTTTCCTCTTGAACCTTTCCCCGCGGTTCCTCCGGTGTTTTCCCCGCTCCTCTTGGCCGAAAGGGGAACAACAGTTTGTCACCCCCCCGTTAGGGAGCCATGACCACGGCGAAGGACGGCAATGCGCCGTCGAAAGCGGCTCAACAGCAAGACCAGGTAGACAAAAGCTTATTTATTGTATTCACCTTGCATATTAACCCGCGCAGGTTTTGTTTTTTTTTTTGAGTTACCCTCAGCACTGTTAGTAGGATTTATATGCGTTACGCTTTGATTGAAAATTGTAAATTGGTCTGCCTATAATATGGATTTGCAGTTAGTCAGTTTGGACTTGCCATCTGCAGAGTTGTGCATCACGACTGTGGGATTTCCACACTTTCATATTATAACTGTTGTTTTTTCATCATTTTTGCCGTGAATTGACGCTTTTTCAGTGACTTGTGTGTTTCTATCACCTCTCAGCAGAACACGCCAATGATCTCATTTAAGCCAACTTCAATCAGGCTTGCTAAACTGCCCCTGACGGTCATGAAGCACATTTTAATTACATCCTAAATATGCTCTTCCTCCAATAGAACTCAATTAACCCGAGTTTCCCATGCAGGCTGGAGCCTTTTTAACACTGTTGCACGTCTGTGTGGTGTGCTGTGGCTCTGTTCTGCTTTATTCTCATTCCTCATCAGTCTGCCTCTATCTGTTAATGCCCCTCCACAGGGGAACCTGAGCCTGCAAAACTTAACCAAATCACACAGGAAATTCGCTTTTTTATGATCTAGAAAAGGAGATGTGGTTCAAGACAGGAAATCTGGGAAAATACCAACTTCTTTTTTAGAGACTTAAAGGAATCTAAATATTTGCATGCAAAATGAACCAAAAAGTCAAATGTGTGCATTCTGATGGACTACCCTGCTTCTCTGCTGACGCATATTCACACTGCAGTGTAGCTCAACATGCATCAAGATTTTTCTTTTTTTAAAGTATTTCCAAATTCTGCTCAGCTCTCCTGTCATCTATCAGCTTTAAACTGTAGCTTTGGATGAAATCTGTCAGCTGCATCTCTAACTGTGCATTTCACGTCTAAAAATGACAGGAAAGGTGACGGGGACAATTGGGTTTTTTATTTATTTGTATTATTATTTTTTTGCTGCCATGTGGGCAGTCTTCTCCTGCTTAGCTGTAGCAGCAAACTGTCAGTCACACCCTCGGAGGCGCTCAAAGATCCAACGATCTGTGCTTGTGCATTCAGTGCGCGCCGAAGAGACTTTACAGGCCTAATCCCCAACATAACTAGGTGATGGACTGGGAGTTCAGATAATACAGAAAAACCGGTTGTTTTCAAACTTCATTATTTGTCCTAATTAAATCCACAACTGATGGTTATATAGTCTCTTTGAATGTCGTTTTGTTTGACAGTTGCTGGTTTCATTCATTCATTTCTAAGGAAATTTTGCAAAAACAAAAAAGCTAAACGATTTATATCACATGGGAGTCTAATTGGCTTAATACGTCTTATTAGTAATCAGCAAAAAATGAAGATAAGATATTGCACAATCAGTATGAACTGTACCCACATTTGAAGAAAGATCTATATGATTGTGCCTTGTTGGTTTCCTGTCTTTTCATCTGTCAGTTTTTATGCTTCAAAACATTTTGTACGTCCATAACTTTAATCAAATTTTTGTTTAACTGAAAACTATCACGGCGATGAAGGCAAAACTGGCTGATTTTGACCCCTGAGCAATTTATTGGTTCATGCCGTTGGGGCTTTTTAAATGGGCTCTCCACCCAGGGTGCCTCAGCCTGGGGGATGGCATGAGCACTTGATTAAAAAATAGTTATGTCAGGTGTTGGCCAATGGCCATGTTTCCTGTTGTTTGTTTGGATGTTACGTAGATGCCCGTAGGGTGCCACCTTCCCCTGCTAGTGTAGGTAATGTCAAAAAATGAGACTAGACACAGTAGCTGGCTAAAGATGTCAAAATCTGTCTATTTTTACCTAATTGAAGGAAACTGTTTTTTAAAGAAATCTGTACCTGGACCCAACCAAACTTGAACTGGATTATTCTACACTACAGAGAGATAAAAAAAAATACATCTGTCTGGGAAGTTACCGTTGTTGTCTTTTGCAGAATGGAGTTTGTCTGGGGACTGTGTGTGTTTTTGGTTGTGCATGGCCTGTGCTATACACTAGTAAACATTTGTACAATAGTCTACCGTTAAAACTGTAAAGCCAATCCAAAAAAATTACAAATACAGAAAAACTGATTGCTGCAGTTTTTAATTTGCATCGAGGCAAACAAATCTTCTTCACAAGCAGCGATTTAACAAAAAAATTAGTAGGAGTTCTTCATTTCTAACTATGAGATTAAAGACTTTTTGTTGCTCTGATCTTGCTGATAAAAAGTCATACAAATAGTGTAATTTTAAATATATTTTAAATATATAATTTTAAATACCCTTTTATGTTAGCAGATATGAGAGGAAAAACTGAAATTGTCTTTTAAAACAAGCTTCAAATGACCTTTTCCCTAATTACTGAGAAGATTAAGAGACCTGGTGGTGCTGCGACATCAGTGGGTCGTTAGAGTAATTGTGGGTTTTTCTGTCGGCGTGAAGCTGCAACAAAGTGAAAAATTGCTTTAAAACAACCTTAAGGTTGTAAACTCCACAGATGTCCGTTTGCACATATACTGACACACCAGGATAGAAAAACATCCAGAGACACAATGGTTACTTGAGGTCCTGTTGATGCCTGCTGATTGATTGTGTGCTTGCAGGGATAGTGGTCCAGGGAAAGGGGACACAGTGAGAGGGCAGCTCTCTAGAGATAGCAGCAGCCGCTCTTGTGTAATCAACCGAGAGTCGCAGCTCTGACACTCATTAGCAAAACAAGGCGGAGGGTATGAAGGTGCAGAAGGTGGAGCTGAGGATGGACTTTAATGTTTTTTTTTAGTAATGCTTTTAAAATGTTTGACAGGTTCATGCCTAAACTGTCCCCAAATCAGCAGACATGGAATGAAACCGTTTGTGCTGCCCTCTGCAAACGTTTTCAAACCCCTCAATGAACCTTGATGTCATGTTAACTCCCTGCAACTCTGCTTTGCAAGATAGCCTAATACTTATTCAGACTGGAAGCTGGGAGCACTGGTTTTCAGGTCGCGTCATAGATTTTCAATTGGATTTAGGTTTGAACCTTTGCCTCACTCTAAACCCTTCAGACTCTAACTGGTTGTCTTGCATTTAGCATTACTTATGTTCTCATTAGATCTGAACAACTTCTCTGTTTCAGCTGAAGCCAGTCATTTCCACACCATTATGCTGCCACCACCATGCTTCAGCATGGGGATTGTGTGTTTTAGGCTGTTATATAACCAATACACACAGTGTTCTTTGTGTAGGGCAAAAAGTAAAGTTTTGGTCTAATTAAATCAAAGTACTTTCTTCCAAGTATTTGAATTTTGTGACAACCTTTACAGGAACCTTCTTGTGGATTTTTCAAACTCCCGTTATTCTTGACGCTCTTCCATAAAGGCCACATTCGTGGAGTGCATGATTAGCAGTTGTCCTGTTAACAGAATCTCTGCAGCTCCTCCAGAGTTCCAATCCTCTACTTTGTTGTTGCTCTCATTAATGCTCTCTCCACTCGGCCTGTCAGTTTGGGTGCACGGCCATGTCTTGTTTGCAGTCGTGCTGCACTCTTTCCATGTTCAGATGATGAACAGAGCTCTGAGAGATGTTCAAAGCTTAAGATACTGTTTCATAATCTAACCCTGCTTTAAACATCTCCACAGCTTTCTGCATGACCTGCCTGCTGTGTTCCTTGGTCTTCATGATGTTTGTTCAGTAATGTTCACTAACCAACCTCTGAGGCCTTCACGGGACACCTGGATTTATACTGCAGGTTTGACTGTTCAGTGGTGAGGTGACTTATAAAGATTTAGTGGTATCACAGTAAAGGGGACGGAATACAAACCATGGATAATTCCCTTCCGTAAAACTTAGACACTGCTTTGATTTGGTCTAACACACATAGTTCAAATAAAATACATGTTTATGATGTGATAAAATGTGCAAAGCACTATAAATGATAACAAATGGGATGTATAATGAATTACTTTCTATTTCAAGTCTTCCGTGCCTTGAAAGCAGGGCCCAAGTTCCAACAGTTATTCAGTTCTGCAGCAGAGACACCTCTATCATTCAGGCCAACAATCTGCGTTTTCTCCATTTTTATTGCCATTTATGCGACTGTAAAAGTTTGCAACAGTGGGTATCTGTTACTGCCTGAAGTTATAAACTTGGAGACCGTGAAAGAAGAGCTCAAAACGTACAATCTACCCCGTTGAAGTAGAATTCTTTGGCATTTCACACAAGCAGGAATAGTAAAGGACTTTAGAGTATTTAGAGCCAAACCCTCACATTGTGCCATGACGGCAGCTTGAATAACAGCTGAGGGGAGCAGCCTGTGGGTGTTGGTGAATTAAATGGTCATCTCAGGGGCCAGAGGAAGAGCGTAATGATAGACAGAGCCATAGCTGGGCTAGGATGCAGCAGCACTAAGCCTTTGTTCGATTTCCTTGGTGCTGTGACATATATCTTCTGTTATGTTTCATGGCAATTGTGGTACATTAATGTGGTGTTTCCACTACTGAGCTCTCAGCTGTCAGATACCCAGAACTGGCTCCTGTTATATACCAACTCTCACCTCTCTTAGTACTAGCAATGGAAGTAAGTGGTAAATACAGTCATTCAGAATGAGAAATTGATAAATTAATTAGGTGAGTAATATGAATTACAACAAAAGAGACAAAGTACGTATGAATATACTGTTTTGGATAATGGCGGAGATTTATGTAATTTTTTTAATTTTTTTTATTTATTTTTATTCACAGCCTAACAATAGTAAGAACATCCTTCAATGAGGATCCAGTTCATCATGTCCATCCCTTGCAGTAGCAGGGGAAAGTGTAATAAGAAAATATTCATTAAAGTTCAGTGTTCTATCTGAGGTCGATATTGAATGTGAACAGATGAGGATGGCTCGTGGTCCTGATTGACCCGCCATTATGCCAGCAGAGCATTCAGGGATCTGTCGAATTAGTGCTTCATGTGCTGTCTTACCGCGTGTCAGGACTAGTAGACATTTAGAAATATCTTATACAGGTCTGGGTGTGACAGAATGCAAACAATGGGCAACAGTTTCATTCTCCAGACCACAGCTAACACATAAATATACTCTGATGTAAACCATTGCATTAAACTGGCTGAATGTAAAGGAGCATTTTCCTGCTAGAAGGTGAACCTTAACCCTAGTCTGGTTTTTGCGACTTCTAACTGCTTTTCTTCCAACATTTAAGTCTATCCATCATCACCTCTGACCAAAGTCCCTGTCCCTGCTTAAATCCCACAGCATGATGCTGCCACCACCATGTTTCAGGTTGGTGATGGTGGGTTCAGAGTGTTGGCTTCCCTCGTGTCTCACATTTCCACATAGCCTTTTGATTTTAGGCAAAAGAGGTTAATTTCGTTCTTATCTGACCCCACCACCTTCTTCCACAGGTTTGCTGTGTCCCATACATGGCTTGTGGCAAACTTTAAATAGGACTTTTTCTGACTTTCATTCAACATTGGCTTTCTTTGTGGTACTCTTCTATGAAGGCCACGTTTGTGGAGTGCACTGCTAGTAGATGTCCAGTCAACATATCCTACTACATGAGATGCTAATCTCTGCAGCTCCTCCAGAGTTATCATGGACCTCTTGGCTGCTTCTGTGAGTAATTCTTTTTGTGCCCCACCTGTCAGTTTAGGTGGATGGCCATGTCCGGGCAGGCTTACAGTTGTGCCATACACTGTCCAGTTTCAGATGATTTATTTAACAGTGCTTTGTAAGATGTTCAAAGGTTTGGATAGTGTTTTTTTATTTTTTTTATTTTATCTGACCCTAACAAAAACGTAAATACATATCTGCAATCAAAAACAATTACTTAAAATTTAATAGAAGACAACTGTACCAGTGTCTCCATAGCTGAGAATGATGTCATGTCATGGACAAAGCCAGCAGCACTGTGAGGATCATGTTCTTTGATTTCTCCAGAACATTTAATACAATCCAACCTGATTTGCTTTGTCAGAAACTCCAGAAGACTCAGGTGGAGGCCTCAACAATCTCCTG
>JAHUTJ010016608.1:0-45171 GCA_036250325.1 Characodon lateralis
TTTTGAGACGTTCCATTTATAATGGTGGAACTCCATCGGAGAATGGATGCTGAACGCCGACGTTCTCTACGTGCCTTGTCCCACAACAAGCCAGTAGCGTTGCTAAGCAACACACAGCTTATCAGGTATGATTACCTTACAACACACACCTTTGCTACCGGCTACGGTGGCTTTTTATGTCCAAAGAGACGTACGCTTTTTGTAGTTGGTTCGGATCGAGGCTGGTTTGTATTCAGAACATAAGCGAACCGCACCAGAGTCCGTTTGGAAGCGGACCGAGACCACCTCAAAAAGTGTGTCTCAGTCCGGTTGTTTGGTCCGGACCAGGGTTCGCTTGAGTGTATTCACACCTGCACATAAGGTCCGGACCAAGGGGGGAAACAAACTCTGGTCCGTTTAAAGTGGACCAAAAGTGGCAAGTGTGAATACACCCTTAGTTCCTTATTCCATACTCCACTGGACCTGGAAAATACTGAAATCATATTTTCCAGACAATGTAGGAACCCTGTGTTTATGCCTGTGTTGCTGGTCTGGCCTCACCCGGTTCAGAAACAGCTTTCTCCTTAATTCTTCCAAATGGGCACAAGAATCCAACAACTTCGACCCCTTGAACCATGAAGCCTTGTCCCGTGTCTTGTTTTGTACTGGGCACATAGGCTGCGGTTTAGCAGGCTTGTGTTTAGGATTCAGCTACAGCTTTGGTTAATAGAGGAGATAAAGAAGAAGGCAACAAGTTATAAGTCTGACCCAATAATAAAGGCCAGTTATTCAGGCTGGGCAGACACATGGCAGAGGGAAGGCTTTTATCTGCATGTAGATAACACAGAGAGCTGGACGAGAAACATAAAGAGTCAGGGATGAATTGTGTAACGCGTGTGCAAGGCCTGAGACAGATAAAGCACTGGTATAAGTGTCCGTCACCGGGGAGTAATACTGATTCAAATCCTCAAGTCCATTTAGAAGATGTGAATATAATAACATTGTTTGCCTCTGTTAAACTTTGCACCCGTCTCTGCTGAGGGTGTCGATAAAGAACAGCAACTTGAAAACCCTACGCAGGTCCATGTCCAGCCCTGCATGTACTACAGCACTTGACAAATGCTTGCTATGCCTTACATGACGCCTGCCGTCACTGCCACTTGGCTCGATTAATATTAGCTTTTATGCTAATGCAGCATTTGGCTTTGTAGGAACAAGGCAGTATTTCCACAGAAAGTCATTCATCCCAGCCTGTTTATGGCCTTATGGGGCACGACAGAATTATTGCTGCACAGTACACAAGCTGTTGTCACTGTGCCAAAAGCCAATATTACACATACAGACAGCACACACGCAGCAGGATGATGGAAGAAAACCCCTGAGGCAAAAGGCACACAAAATGGAGGGGTATGTCTGCTAATGAAGTAATATCTGAGTTCATGTTGCTAAATGTGCAAAACCTTACAGTAATGTCAATGTGGAATATTTATTTACGATAGAAATAAATGGTAAATTTATCAGTTATTCTTAAAAAGATGTACCAAAGAAAACAAATGGCTGCTGCTGGACTGACAGCCACACTGTCTGTCGCAATTCACCGGGGGTCTTACCTCAGAATTGTTGACACGTCCCTCCTGGAAAGAGCAATCGTAGGCATTTTGTGTGCACATGTGGCGGTACTTGCACCAGTGGCAGGGGAAGGAGCCATTCACACAGGAAAGGCAGCTGAAACAGAGATTAAAAGGAGACCATGGAGGAAGTTAGCAAAGTCAGTTGATTTTCTTGGACAACTCCTACCCCTTTCAAGTTAAATCTCATCAACATGATTTTGTAGTTTTCTTCTTGTTAAACAATATCTGTACATCTTTAAAGCATATTGCAAGTGGAAAATAGAAGAGATTTAATGAGTCTGGCAAAGAGGTTTTACAAGTAATGTTTATAAAACCTTAACTGTCAGCCTGGCATGGAGAGGCATCAAGGTATAGCAATGATTTAAACAGTTACAGTTTCAAAATGTTTGTAGAGTTTGAGGTTCTTTTAACAACACGTCATAGAAAGTACCAGAGTGACTAGAGCTGGATGGAGCATAGGGTAATGCATCACTCCACCCCCACCCGTGGCTGAGGACCACCAGAACCTTTTTTTTTTTTACCAAACAGAAAAACAAACTGTAATGGTGTAGAAACAAAATCTGTACATATTCTTTTCTCTGGACTTTTTAAAGGCAAAAAGAAACACTAATTAGGCATTAGAAAAACAAAATATACAGCTTCACACTTTTGTTTATAATAGTTTGAAAGAGTGGTATTACTTCTCAGGGTTATTTTACTGTGAGAATCTCATACCAACCCTTGCCTACCGTTACCCCCTCTCCCAACTTAATATCTACTTCAAAGTCTTTTTACTTTCCTTGATTTCTACTTTTGTTCAACCTATGAAATGGTTCCGACCTGTTTACCTTTCATCCCCCATCCTTAGACCCCAAACCTGCCTTAACATCCCTCTCAATCATCACTCTCAGCTTGCTTGAACTTTTGTTTGCTTTCACCGTCTGTGCACTCATAGACCTCCCCAACCACCATTCAACTCTCTGCATACTGTTACTCTCTCTTGTTACATTTTTTTTATCCACTCAGTAGTGAAGCTTCCTATATATTTCACCGTCTCCACGGCGCTCTGTTCACATCACTTCCATTTGCTTTGTGCTCCCCCCAGTCCCCGTTCTTTCTCTAAAGCTCTCTTTCATCCAAGGGGCTAAGAGCCCCCCACCGTTTTTAATTCACCTGCTTTGGTTGAGGCGAGGTGCCAATAGACCGGCAGAAAGAGAAAGACGAGGGAAAGGAGAGAGGCGAAAAGGGAGGGAGACATCAAAAGCAGGTGGATTTCCCCGACAGAGGTGTATATGCCGGGTATCGTGGGAGAGAGGGGGGGATAGGTGGCTATCTTATGGGAGAGAGATGAAACATAAGCTTGGGTATCTGAGGATGATTATGAATCTATATGTGCAGTCTCATATCTAAAGAAACCCCATGGAGGAGAGTCACAAAGGTTTATGTATGCAGTTTATCAAATAAGTGGAAATAAATTGTTAGCTTGCAGCATTCTATAATAAACCATTACTTGTTAGCAAATAAAATAGCTTCATACTATTGCAAAGCTTACTAAAGGGCAATTCACTCAATTCAGTTTTAGGGTTTCATCTCCATCGCCTTATTTAGCAAGGGATTTGTGTCAGCATATGGTTTATTGGGCTAAAAATGAAATATTGCATTTAATAAAGCTAAGATGGTACGCAGCTCGTTTTCTATTCCACCCCATCAGCCAAGTGTAAATTTGTGGTGATCTGTCTGGGGTGAAAATACTCCTGACAAGCTCTGGAGTGTGTTTTAACCCTGTGTAAAATGCCAGCTTTCCTTTTCCTTATCCGCATGAAAAATGAAGGCTTTAACTCTTGAGCTCTGAGATGGAGCCCACGTATGAATCCATCAAACCCTGACGTGGATTCATTTGGATCAATTAGGGCCACTCGTTTGTTAGGTGCACACTTTAGGTAATCATTTCCAGCCCAGAAACCCCCTCCTTTTGAACAAGATCAGAGGCTGGAGCTTAATTCAATCCCACTGCCGCTTTAATTGACCAATTTAGCATTGTGCTGACAGAGGCTGTCCATTTAGAATAAAAGATGTGCAGCTAAAGAAATAACAGGCCTCTTAATACCACACAAGAGCAAAGAGGAGATTTGTTAACGTTGCCAACAAATGAAGGGAAAGCGATTAGGCTATGCTGGGTTAGCATGCAGTGCTCAGATTTAAAGAGCAGAGCTGGGATTTGAGTCCAGTGTTCTGTCCTGAAAGAACAGATGAGAAACAGCAGATGGCTGGACAATACAGAACAAATGAGAACATTAACAGGAATGTACTGAGAACCCATGGAAATCAGACTCCACGGTCTTTCTTGATAAAGCAAAATTTGTCCTGGTGCTTGCTTTCCACTGTTGCCAACTTCTCAGTCAGAGAAATAGATACTGGCTGACCTAAAGATTGTTGAATGATGTCAGCGTCTAATTTGCCCAATTGACTATTTGCAGGTGATTGAAATGGACTAACAGTCACACAAACAAAACCAAGAGTGAGAAACTCAAAGGAGAGTTTGTGGTAAAACATTCTTTGCATACAATTTAAATTATCATTGACAAAAAAAGACAACAGAAATGCATTGATTTTACTGTGGTGATTTAGCTAAGTAGGTCAATTTACCACAATGAACCTGGTTCGGCTAAATGAGGCTGTTTTGGCATTATCAGGGGCTTAGATATGCAAGACAAAGGCAGTTTAACGTTTACATCCAACAATGACTGCCAGCGGTGGCTTCAAAGGTTTACCATTTATTAGCAGTCTGGATGAGGAGGGCATGAATGTCTCCTGGCCTTACTGCAGTTGGGAGGACTGTACCACCTGGTAGTGCTTTGGGACAGGAAAGGACCCATGGCAGTGATTGCTGCTTGTAAGAACAATATTTTCTTTCATGTCAGGGTCTCCAAGAGGCTCCAGTAACAATAGAAAAAGCCAGTAGACTTGTCACTAGTTTGAAAAATAGTTACTGGAGGGGGTCAAAAAACTGTTGAAATATAGCAACAGGGTAGCTAAATCGGCAGCGCTGGCGCTATCTAGTTTTAACCCAAACCTGGACTAAAGTATTATATACCCAGGTTGCAATCAAATTATAATCAAGATTAATTTGGGAAAATGAAAAAAAAAAAACTGGATACTTAGCTTTATGGAAAATACAAGAATCTTTTTTCACCTTGTTCTCATGCACCCATATCTATCTATCTATCTATCTATCTATCTATCTATCTATCTATCTATCTATCTATCTATCTATCTATCTATCTATCTATCTATCTATCTATCTATCTATCTATCTATCTATCTATCTATCTATCTTTTGCAAGTTGTGTAACACAAGGTGCTTTACATAGGTTAAAAACATAATGCATTCGAAATCATCAAACTAGGTGAGCAAACGCACAAAACAATTGGCAAAATTAGAAATACCTAAAGTAACAAAAAGTCACTCAGCAGATTATTTATTATTTGCCAATACCGATACAAAAAATGCGAATAAAATTACACAAAAAATAACAATGATCAACTTGTCTAAAAGGCAAAATGAATAGATGATTTTTATTGTCTCATTTTTGTATGGTCATGTTGCCGACTCTCCGTCTTTATCTAACTTCCAAAAGTTAAAAACAACCCAAAAGTGGCAAATTTGTTTTAAATTTATTTTGTACTTATTAACATTTTTTTTTTGTAAATTTTTCTTTATACAATTTCTTCAGTGTTACCACTTAGAAGTCTGGAACATGTCACAGTAAAACAATTTTTTTTTTACTCATAAAATGTTTTGTATAGAATCTACATTCAGAATCTAACAGAACCAAAAAAAGACGAACCCTGGTTTTGGCTGCAGATGTGGGTGACTGCTGCCAGAGGACTCTGGAGGTGCTGCTTTGAGATGAGAGAGAGGCAGATGGCAACAGCAGCTACTCATTGAGAGGGGTAAGTGGGATTCATGTGATAAGTCAGAATCTCCAATATTACCAGAAAAAAATTACTAGATTTATTGGAAGTTGCTTTTTTGAAACGTTGCCAAGAATAGAAACAAAGTCACTAAGTTGGCAACACTGCTCTAGAGCAGCGTGTGTCGTTACACCCCTACATATTACTGAGGCAAAACAAATGAACAACAGCTAAGTTAGCTGGGCTCATTGTGATGCTTGTTGGCGTTTGTTCAAACAGAACAATCACAAACCTGAATGTCAAAGAGCTTGGCTCAGGATCAGTGTTCTTCAAAATACACTTCAACACCACCTTAACACAGCAGGTAACTCCAATCAAACAGCGAACAGTACAATGTATAGTTAGCGGCCCACGTCAGTCATTACATTTGTCGCATTACCGTGATAATAACCATTTTTTTCCGACTTGTTAGAGTAGCAGTGACTTTGAAATAATGAGAAAAATATCAGCAGGTAACTGCCTGTGTTTCTTTTTACTTTTACAAGCATGAACTTTGAAATAAAAGAATGTTTTATTATACGTCCAATCCAAAGCCAGCAGCAGCAACCCCCTACAGCTCACTCTTGAATTGCAGGGCTCCCTGTCACGAGCTGTTGTTGGATCTCAAACTCTCTATTACAGCCTGGGTACACCCCTCGTCAGAAAAAGCCCACCCAGCGCCATTGGAGGGTGTTTGATTCTCTTTATCAAGGGCAGGTTCCATTTTTCAGACCCCCCCAGCATCACCTTATTGCTCCTTCATGTCCTTTGCTGTTGCCTGCAGCCAATTTGAGGCTTTGAACAGCTGGAGACATGCTCCCTGTATGCCCACGCTCATAATGTTAATTTGAGCCTTTCATATTCAGATGCTAATCGAGATACGCTAGCAGTGTTTCTTCAAGGCCAAACACAATAGACTGATTCCCTGCTCGCGTCTCTGCTTGGTCAGTTTGGGGGGCTAAGCACAAACTGTCCTCCTAGTGAGGCACGTTTGATTCTCCTGCTCTCGGGAAAAATTACTTATTTATTGGCTACTCTTCATTTCAAAGGCAAGGTGTTGAATTATTTAACTCTCCTAAGGAATTGTCTATCAATATCATTGTTGGATTTAACATTTGACAAGGATAAAAAAAAAATAGGACCTAATATTCTTGGACAAAAAGGTATTACTGCATGGATGAGTTGAGCTTGGAAGAAAATTAATAATTGTTAAGCTTTTTTCAGCTCATCTGTTGAAATAACTTTCTACCAAAAGGGCTGATCTTTAAATAGAGTTCTTCTAGCGGCATGCTAAATCACACAAAATCAGAAATGATCCAATCTCTGTCCAAATTAATCTGACCACAGAGTAGAGAGGTGCTTCATATGACCCCATGCATACACATAACCTTCAAATCATTTTCAGACTGTCTTTATTAAACATGTGGATGTGGAATTAAAAAAAAAGACACCATATGGAAATATTTAATTAAGCGGTAATCATGGCCGTGGGTGATTTTCTATTTCAATCTCAGCAACCCTTAATTTTAAAACTCTAGGGATTCTTTAGGGATTAAATTAGTACAAAAATGCAAATTTATGGTATTTTTTTTTAATGGCAACAGGGCCACAACATAATCTTTTAAGTAAATAAGGAGGAGGGCTATGTGCTTTTGGGAGGGACCAGGGATTGTGCCTGAGAAAAATACATTCATCCATTTGTAGCAGTATGTAACTTAAAACATGGATGATATGTAGGCAATGGCTGCTTTCTTGTGTCAAGGTATGCGAAAGCTTTAAAAACTTAAAATTTTCAAAACCGTGAAATATTGCAAACCTTTATTTCTTGGCTTGAAATATTGCTTACATGGCTTACAGATAAAGAAAACCAAAAATCCAGGTCTCAGGGAATTAGAATATTACATAAGACAGAAAAAAGTTACTGCATTAATGCAGTGTAGCATGGAGGCAATCAACCTGTGGCTCTAATGAGGTTCAATGGAAGCCCAGGTTGCTTTAATAGCAATCCCAATAAGAACAAATGCAAAGCAATGATGATTATAACTGTAATATGCCTATCTGCACCAATTATGACCATAAAACATTAAAATATATAACTATAATAATTAGCATTTTACATAATTTAAAAACAGTAGGAACAACTGTCCCTTTTCTGGGCAAACAATAGCAATTAGATGGTGTTATGCCTTTATGTCTAAACCTTTTGAGTTAATATCCTGATATTATCACGTAAGGTTATTATATTGTGAGAATGTGCCTGATTAAACATCCTGACGTACTTTCAGGTAAAAATATTGTTTTAACACTTTTGAAGGAAGTCCTTCTCCTTTAGATGGTAAAGGTCTTCAGTATTTTGAGTATAATTGCTTTAAATGTAACTTTAGCTCTGTCAGGAACGTTCTAGAAACAAAGCGGTGCATGTGGCCACGTGGCTATTATGCCAATGACATTACCAGTCTGATCTCATCAGACTCACACTTCTGGCGTGGCAGTCTCTGCATGTACGCAGGACAGAGTGCCAGCTCCAAATGGGGTTCTTATCTCCGCATCTCACTTCACCATCAGAGTTACTGGAGAAGACGTAACATGGCCTGTCTGTAACTTCATTAAATACATCCATTACATCACTCAGAGGTTGTTTTAGATGAGCGCAGGGAGATTTTATCAGAGTTCATTGGGGGAATATCCACTCATGGGCAACTCTCTTTACTGCATTGCACATTCTACATTTCTTTATTGTTAATGTGAAATTAAGGCACTCTGGGAAAATATGCAGTGCAATTAGATTTTTTCATGTGTATTCTTACAATTCGGTATAAACAATTTTGGGGTTTCCATCAGACACGAGAGGTATTCTAGATCGTTTTAAAGAAGGTAGTCAAGAGGTAGAGCAAACACAATGAGGTCCTCATGGGAAATAATTTAATAATGATCTGACACCGTAAACCACCACACCCTTAACCAGCTGAGCTAATCATCTTTCTGAGAAAAGGGATTTGTCTGCAAGAGCAGGGAAGTGGAACGACTGGGTTAAAGGTCACAATAACAGATTAGGTGTCTAAGACATCCACATCGTCGGTTTGTGCTAAGTGACACAGTGGGGAAAGGCGTGGCTGTGCATGCATGTGTCTATGCCGTTGTGTGTTTTTGGACAATCCTCGGAGGAGGCTCATCCAGCATCCAGAGGGAAGCCGGAGCAGAGCCCTGCCTGCACCCTAGGGGCCTCTGAGCCATCTGCTGCCCTAAGGCTAATACCCCAGCAGACGTTTCTGCCTGCCCTGGATCTGCCACAGATTGACAGGAGGGATGGTATCGTGTGGTGTGGGGTCGAGGAATTGGAAGATTCTTTTACCATGGTGGGGAGAGCATGGCCGTCTCAGAGCTAAAGCAGGGGTGTGGCTGTACGGGTGGTGGATTTTCAGCAGAAGATGGACTTAAAAGGCATGGTATTTAGGGCATGGAAGCCAGGAAAGTTTACTTGAAGAGATTTTATTCATAAGAACTGAGCATTGCAGCAATGTTTGTTTTTGATGTTTTTATAGGTGCAAGACCGCAAATTCATATGCTCAAAAAGCCAAATCTATGTTTTTTAAAGTGAAACGAGGTCAGAGTCAGTTACTGGGAGCAATCACAACAGACCACAGTGTAATGAAGAAATCATCGATAAATCATTAGTGTGTTGTGGGTTATGATAAAACGCATTTAGTTTCCATCTTGAAAACCAAATGTCTCATGTACGGCACATTTGATTTTTCACTTTGATTGTAACACTAGCTTCCAGTGGAGGTTGGAAGGGGTGTGTGTATGTGTGTGTGTGTGTGTGTGTGTGTGTGTGTGTGTGTGTGTGTGTGTGTGTAAGTGTAAGTGTATATGCATGTGTCTCATAAAGTGTGACATGAGAAAGCTTATAGGGAGACTGGAGAAAAAAAAACATCTCACAGAATAACAGGAAGAAAATAGTCAAATAAATCCAGTTTTTCACATAACCACTAACTTCAATATGTTTTACCTAATAGAGAAACAAAGCATTATATAATTGTGATGTGGAGGGAAGCTAATACATGGCTTTCAATTTTTATTTTTACAACTGAAAATGTGTAAATATGTATATAACCCTGCTTACTCAGATATCCCAACTTAAATTCATTTAGGGTTCCTCCAGAATTGAAACTTGTCCAGACTCTTTCCTTTTTGCTCCTCCAAGAATATGAAATACTAAAACCCACTGCAGATTTTTTAGTACAGTTTTGGCTTAATTACTGCTTTTATTATGTGGTGATTTCAGTAAATGGCATGTTATGAGGTCTATAAACTCCAGTTAAAGATTATTCTTAACGATCATCATTACTAAATTCATTGACTGTTTTTATCAATAATCGATTAAACATGATTAATTGTTTCGGCCCTACTGCAGATGTATGGAAAATAATTCTACAGAGGGCAATGGAAGAAAGGAGGACCAAAGGAGAGAAAGAAAGAGAACATGAGGTAGGATGAAAGGCTTGAAGGACAAAAGAAAGGATGGGGGATATAGAAAGAAGGGAGGATGGAAGGTAGGGAGAAGGGACACAAGTTAAGAAATAAAGAAAGGAAGACATATAGAGGTAAGAAACCAGGGAAGGACACAATGCTGTATACGAAACAGGAAAGAAAAAAGAAGGAAAGAGGGAAGAAAAGCAAGGCAGGGAAAACTGTAAGTATACAAAGACAGAAGAGCAACATTAGACAACAAGACTGAATAAAGTCTGGAAATACAAATCTTTTTACACACTCGTATTTGCTTTTTCTATGCTTCTCGAGACTGCAAAGGAACACTGTTCACGGCAGCCAACTTAATTAGTAAATTAAGTCCTGTGTGTAATTTAATTGTTTTGTGAGGCCTCGGTGGTTTGTTACTGTTTGCCACGAGTCATGTAGGAAACACAGCGAATCTGGGAGAAAGGTATTCCTGTCAGATGAGACCAAAACTGAACAACTGCGTGAAGCAAAAAGAACGCTCAGCTGTAACTGCAGTGAAAGGTGGTTCTACAAATATTGACTCATTGGGGCTGAACACAAATACATGAACCAATGTTCAGATTTTTATTTACAACGCAATGTTGAAAACCAAGCGTCTTCCCTTCCACTTCAAAATAATGAACTAAACTGTGTTAGGCTCTCTCATAAAATCTAACTGTAACAAGGAAACATGTGAATAAAAAGTTTAAACTGTATGAATATTTTTTTTCTATGAGAAAAAAAAAAGCTTCAATCAATATTTGTTAAAATTATTTAAACATTCTCACTTACGATTGGTGGACGCTGCAGTTGTAGAAGACAAAGTCTACACTGGCAAACTTTTTGCCCGTCTCCTTGGACTTGAGGTAGAGCTTCACCACCCGCTTGTCACCTGCATGGCATTTAAAAGCAAATAGATTAGACTCTATTCACCCTTGTTTGCTACCTCTTTCAAGTTCTTCTAAGCGATTTCACTTTAATTAATAAACCGTCACACAATCATCTGAGATTAAACCCAAAAATAGGTTGGTGCATCTTTTAATACAACTTCAGCACTGATCCAGCACAACACATTTTAATTTCTGACTGTTTGACCTTGAAACATTAGACACACACACACACACACACACAGTAATGTAGCAACACACTTCACATTTCTCCACTGTGGGGTGACTTTAAAAATAGCAGCTCCTATCAGCATTCGGAAACCAGCAATGATGAGTACTCATAAAAGGACATAATGGGCTAAACAACTTCTCGGTTGTCTTTTTAAAGAATCACAAAGAACACAGCCAGACAGGTTTTCAATGCTTTGAATATGAATACGTTGCAAGATTAAACTTCTCTTGGTGTGACAAACCTGGATATGAAACCAGGGCATAATTTCTGTGGAAGGAAGAAATATATAAATATGAGGATATTTTTATCTGTGATGGTAAACCACAAACAAAGTTGCTGCTTTGAAAAGAATTTACTAAGAGAAGTGGTCATTAAGACACAGAGAAAGCCAAACTGAAACAGATGTAAGGAATTCAAAGGCGCATCTATTTCCAGTACATGAATGTGGAATGTTGAGCTCTTCTCTGAGGAAGGGACAGCATTTCTTTGTTGTAACAAGGACTTCAAATGAAGAAATGAAAATCAAATCAGCTGTAAAAACTGTTCAGGTGAATTCACAGCTCTCCACTCCTTTAGATGAAAATCACAATAAAATCCGAAAATGCATCAGCAGAGAAGCACACAAATTGGCTGGTGACAGAAATTGGCCCGCATCAGTGATCAGCTGGTTGGAAATTGACTAATCTGATGTTTCTACAGTGAACACACACTGCCCAAGAACTACAGTGACACTATTTGGTGCAGACGTTACTGAAGAAAGAAGACTCAAAGTTGGCTATTTTCTTTTTAGAAGCAACCTGTATTTTCTTCGACATGCAGAGACATGTCTGAGGTTCATTCACGCTGAGAGAGAGCAACACTTTGTACAGATAAAAGAAAGGCTGAACCTATAGCAAAAGTTGTTTTATCCTTATGAAGATGATGGACATGGAAATGTTGGCAGCCTTTTGGTAATGTCAGAATTAAGCTAAGATGAGGATCTACATTCTGTGGGGAATAAATACAGTTTCTGCTATTTTAGTAACACTAGCCTGACTAACTGCGCCAATGCTTAATATAATCTGCCTGTGCTGTGTTCCTAATATAAAGATTTAGTAACTGTTCACTACACAAAGGCTCAAATAAATATTCTGAATCCTGTTCTTACAACTTCTTATTGTGGAGCTCTAAAAAAAAAATTTTTTTAAATCTGATCGTTGCATCTTAACATTTTAGCCTGAATACACAGCATAGGATGCCAGTGAAAGAAGAAAGGACAAACGCACCAACATACTGATATCATCGAGACATTTCTACATGTCTACATATTCACAACCACACCCTGGCTACCCCAGTGACCTCATTACCCCATGACTTCACACTCATCGACTTTTCAAGTCCTAACCTTTGTTCTTAGTGATGGGGGCGATGTCCCTCGCTGAAGGAGACAAGCAAAAGATGTGTCCACCCTGAATTCGTCCCTCTGTCTCCACGTAGTCCTCAAAGGAGCAGTTAACCCCCGCTGACAAATCGGGCACATTACGAGCCTGAAGGACCAGCTATGGAGAGAGCACGAGCGAGACGATCAGCACAAGATCAATGGAAGGACATGGTGTAACATGGATTGTTATAAGATATGACATGAGGGTTAATGGGAGTTGTTGAGAAGGGGAGTGAGGCCTGGGTGTGGGTATGCACGACAGGAACAGGAACAGAAGAACGGGGGCTCATGTGAATGGATGTGTGCGCAGATATCAATGGCTGTAGCAGATACTGGGAGGTTAATGTGTGCGTGTTAATGTGCAGACTGAAAGTGATGGAAAGTAATCAGTCAAACCTACATGGTTCCATTAAGGAGACTTTGACAGAAAGGGAAATCTTAAAGACAGACACAGTATTTGTAATGTTTTGATTAATAGAGACAGTGAAAAGTCAGGAACTTATCTAGTGAGCCATAAACTTGTTCCCTGTTCGATGTTTTGGACCAACAGAGACAGCAGTCATTAAGTAAATAAAATAATCTAATAGCTACAAATACTCTGAGACAAACATGAAGTGCTTTTATTATGAAGTGCATTTAAAATGATTTTGTTAACAGCTGGTACACTCCATATTCTAATTTTCTATACAGTGCAGTAGATTGCATTGGAGGCTTCTTTTACTCCTTTTAAGTCTAAATATTTTCCAGAATATAACAAAACTATGAATTAAATGTTCATTTAGATCCTTCGGTCCAAGTCTAAACAGGAAACATGTTCTGATGTATGTTATGAATTAAAAAATATGGAGTGAGATGCAATATAGTCAAATTTTTGAATGAATGTTACAGGAGGTGTCTTTATTTTGTAATAAAATGACATTTCAGAGGTAAAGTCATTCTTAGGAGACTGAGTATAGCTCATTATGGACCTACAGCTAACAAAACAGATTGTTATGAACTACTAAAAGCTCACAATCCATGAACATCCCTAGCTAAAATAAAATAAAAATAAATTGCAAATGTCAGGGACATACAGTTTGCCTATGAGACTCGAGTCCCAGACCTTGCGTCCAGCTGAAGTCTCGAGTCTTTAGAGCAGGAGTCCAAGTTGTGTCTTGAGTCTTTGTTATCAAGTTTAAATCAAGTCTAAACCTCAGACGTGTCCTCATCTCTGGTTGCTGGTTCCTTTTCTTCTCATGTCAGTCTTGATAGTGTGCAGCTTTCTGCTCAGCTAAGGGAACCGCTTGGTGCATCATTTTAAACAAATTTCCACCTTAGCAGTGCTGATCATAACGTCTAACTTGTTTAAACAAAAAAAAAAAAGAATGGATTATCTACAAATCATAAAGGAAATTGAATTGAAAGTTGCCTTAATGTGATTCACCATCTTGTTTGTTAACCCAAAACTGGAGTGGGAACAAATTGCTCTACTGACAGCCAATGTATGTATAAGTATAATGCTCCTTCTGTCATTTTTCTTTTAGCTTGATGGTCAAAACATAAGCACAGCTGGAATATGAGCCAAGAGCATGCATACATACCTGAACTTCAGACATGGTGACAGATATATTTCTTGGCTGAACCGTAAGCTCCACACACTGCCTTTGGTCAGAGGTGAACCTCTGAGGCTCTGCTGCTCGTTCACAACGGTCCTTACGAGAACATCTGGGAAGCGGAAAGGAAAAACAGAAAGGTAAATATATGGAGGATGATAGAGAGCAATGAGGAGGGAAGAACAGATGAGAGGTTTGAGGAGGAGAAAGAGGATATGACATACTGTTAAATAAAAATCATATTAATATGATAAACACATGCAGCCATAACTGTCACAGAAAGTGAAATAATTAAATATAAGCCGGCTAATAGCTTCCTCTAACCATTACTGTTGGACTTTACATCATTGCCTTATTTCTTGTGTAATCTGTGCAAAAATTGCTAAGGTGCAAAAATAACTATTCTCTCCTGAAATCGTTTTACTTTGCAGGTCCAGGTCCATCTAAATCAAACTTCTCTGGAGACATACAGGCAATCTCCAACGTTTCTTTTGGACCCATAAAATGCAATTCCAGCCTGCCCCACATCAACAGTGCTCCACCTCCGCCCACTTTATTACAAACCAACTGATCGTGCTAAAAATCAGCATATACCTCAGCTTTTTGTGGCCATCTTGCTATTAGCTATTCATAATGCATTTACTTCACCTATGCACTAACGACAACTGGTCCCAGTGGTGAGAAGAAAGTGCTGATGTGGTGCTCTGCAAGGCCTTAACAACATGACAGAAGCAGAAAAATGCTAACTGCCTGCTCCGTACAGCAGCTCCTGACGTTCCCTCATTTAGTTAGCTTTCACCCACGCTTGGAGGGAAAACGCTGTCGCCAACCGCTCCCCAGGGAATTAGTGACTGACACACATGCGCGCACACACACACACGCACTGAGGCGGCACAGAGCAGTACAAAGGTATGGACAGGTTTCTCATTATGAACCTCCTTTCCTTTTACTGCTCATGTGAGAGTGGCTATGTAACTGAAGTAAATGAAGTCTGCTCTTTTGTCTGGAAACACCAGCATCTGTGAGCCAACGTCTTAATTTTCCTTCAATTCCACCAATGATTGAGAACACTGTGGCTCTTAATAACATGTGACTGAAAACACCAGAGTCCTAAATCAAAAGCTTAGAAATCATTTCCCTTTTAATATGTTGTCGTCTTATGAAGCTTGGACACATTTGGGAACATTAAGGTGGAAAATGAACGAGCTGACTTCAGGACACAAGGTTAACGTGAGCTCATATGGAAGCTAATAACTAGTTGAAGTCCGCGATGACTGAATGGAGAAATGGAGGAACTCAGGTGGTGTGTGCACCTTGAGGGAAGGCAGGGTGCTGATATGTGCTGTAAGTTTAATTAATGAGATGAGAGTTGATTTTATGGCAAGCATTTGAGGCTCCCCAAATAAGGTTTAACATTCTGTCAGATTTTAACAGCATGTAACCAGTCTCCCTCCCCTGGGTACACACACACAAACCACAAACACACTCACTTACGTTTCACCTACCTTTTTTTTTTTTTTTTACATTGTCACGTTTAGCTCCCAAAACTTAGTATATTTTGTTTAAATTTTAAGTGATGGACAAACACAAATATATGCATAACTGTAAACTTTAAGGAAAATCATACTGGGCAGATTTATAAATGAAAAAAAAATCAAAATTGTGGTGAGCATTTGTATTTAATTCCCCTTTAATCTGATCCCACTACAAAATAAAATCTAGCAGATGCATCTCTCTCGCTCTCTTCCTCTACTCCATACGGCAGTGAGGAAAGCTCTGATCAGAAAAGGGCCCATGCTAACTCAGGAGGAGCTGCAGAGATTCAAAGCTCAGGTGTGAAAATCTGCTGACAGGACAACTATTAGAAACACACTCCACAAATCTGGTCTCTATGAAAGTGGCAAGAAGAACACCATAAAAAGTCCCGATCAAAATTAGCCAACAAGCCATGTAAGAGGATACAGCAAACATGTGAAAGGTGCTCTGGTAAAGTGAGACAAAAATTGAAAACATTGGCCTACATACCAGAAGCTACAGTGTGTGGAGGAAAACTAACAATACATAAACCTTAACAGACCAGTCTATGGTGAAACATGATGGTGGCAGCATCATGCTGTGTGGATGATGGTCAGAATTTATGGGAAGATGGAAAAAGGGAAACCCTAAAATTTAGAGGCTGCAAAACACTTAAGCTTAGGGTGAAGACTGAATAACTACCTTAACTATACAACCAGAACTACAATACAACTATTTATAATAGCCCTGTCAAATTCTCCATCTAAATTCAGTTTAGACTTGAAAATGGGTGTTTACAGATGCTTTCCACCCACTCTCACCGATCTTGAGCTATTTTGCAAGGAAGAAAGGGCAACAATTTCAGCATGTAAAAAGCTGTTAGAGACATACCCTAAAGACCTGCAGCTGTATTTGCAATGAAGGCAGTTCTATAAAGTATTACCTCAGGAGGCTAAATACCAATGCTTGCAACCCATTCCATCTTGCAACAGGCTTTTATTAATACATGTTTCTTAAACGAAGAGGTTACCACCCCCCCACTACCCTCACAACTATGCAAAGTTACATAAAATCATAGTTAAATATGTTGAAGTTTGTAATGTGACAAAGTGTGAATGTGTGTGTGGATACTTTTGCAATGCCCTATAAAGTCCTGTCCATATGACTGCATATGTTTCAGTTTATTTAGTAAACCTGGTGCAGCAACAATCCATTAATCCCAATGCTGTATTTCCAATCATACTCAGAAACATTCAAGCTAACAGAGCTCAACTCAAAAACCCACAGCAACACCTGAGGTGAAGCACAGCAGGTGTGCTAAACTGTGTTCACACCAACAAAAATAAACCCAGCAAAGAAAAACAATTGTGTCAGAGAGAAGGCCAAGCTTTGATTTTATTTGTGTTCCAACAACAGATTTACTCAGTTGACAGATTTACGAGGTTTTATGCTCTTAGAGGCAACTCAGTAAAGCTTTAGCTGGGTGCTAAAAATACAAGCTGTCAGTTTTGTTCCGTTTAACACGATTTTAGGAAAAAACGGTTAAATATGGGCGACTCAAAATGGCAGTATTGCTTTTAAGAAAAAAAAAAACACTCACCTGAACTCAGGTTTTTCAGATTTTTGTAGAGATTTTATTATCTGCAGAAATCTGCAAAGGGTTCTCACAGGAGCCCACATCCACCAGAGTAAAGTCTGCAAGTCGTTTATCATATTGACAGGTCGCAGCACATGGATTTTGAACTCTAATATTATTTATTTCACAAAAACAACATGACTAGCAGCTGTAGACCACCTGTTGTAGACCAGCTTGGGGGGTTGTGTCTATACTATTAACTAGCTACTTATGGGGCTCATCTTTAAGAAAGTATGGGGCTCACAACGTTTAAACCAGAAAAATGGATGTGAAAAAAATCAAAATACTTTTGAAAAATAGTCGAGGTAAAATGTTATATTTGAGGCCATTTTTATGTATAACAACCATTTCATGTCAGGGCATTTTAAAAACAACTGTGCATACAAACGTGACCACAGAGGAGTAAATTCGCACCAAAAAACTTCAGGGGATTTAAGGATTAATTTCACATGTTTATGATAAAAAAATGTGGATATACTCTGATGTCAAAAAGTTGTACATTTTCAAGAAAACAGATATTTCCATGATTAAAAGGCACACATTTATATTGTTAAAACTAGAATGTTTTCTTGCAATAAAAGGTCGGACATTTGTGATAAAAAATGCCAGAGGTGCTCAAAGATTAAAGTAGTAAATTTAATAATACTCGTCGTACAAATTCCATATTACTTTATTTCTTCCCAGATTCTGTTTTGCCTTTTCATAATTTTCATAATTTTATATTTTACACTTTCGGCTGAAGTTTAACTGTCTCAGAATAATCTGCAGAAGATGGAGACACTTGCTATTCGATCTCCAAGTTTTCTGCAATATTTTGTTACATCAACAAAATAATATGCATGGTGTTAAATACAGGTTCGCAAGCTGCCATTTTTAAAAATTGGCCACAAGAGAAACAGGTGCAAGGTAGGCTTTTAGATTTTTACTATTTTGCACAACACACTTTGTGCAGAGAATATGCACAGGGCAGAATTTGTCTCTCGTTGCATCGAATGAGCAAACGATTGAGAAAATACATATTAAGAAAATCTTGCAGACTTGATTCTTAGAAGACATGGTTCTATTAAAGGACACGCAGCAGGTGGAGGGGCTGCCCTCAGGCCCAAATTGAAATAATACTGGAAAGTCATCTGACCCATTAAAGATCGGAAATAATCACATTTACACTGGCCTTTTTTGGGTTAGGCATAGAGTCTCAGGAATTGATTTGTTCTAGGATAAATATTTCCTTAAGGTGTGATGAAATTAATTTTCTGTTAGCTTGTAAGCAAACCCAATTGGGAATTTTCACTGTGATTTTTGTCAATGCGAGTTACAGGAAATGTAGTCAACTAAAGTATAGAAAGATTTAGCTGACTACAACTAGACGAAAAATAAAATGACTAAAACGCAACAAAAATTAAATCATATTTTAGTCAAAAGATTATGACTACGATTATGACAAGAAAGCCACTGAGGAAGCTGAGACTCTGTGCTTTCAGACAGTGTTTATAGGATCATTCTAGTATATATTTTCACAGAGATATGAATGAAAATGTCATGTAACACATGACAGCATGTAATGCATCCTCTACGGGTTAAAGTGGTAATACTAACTTTCTACAAATAATGAATTTTACAATGATGATAATAAAAACAGTAAATGTTTTACTTCAACTACAAAAGTAGCTAGTTGTTGTAGTAGACAAAGGAGGAAAAATGAAACTGATGAGTTCGTGCATAGAACAAGTATAGAACAGTAATGCATAGAATGTGCGTTGTAGACAATCCTGTGATCTCTTTGCTTCAGCGAATCATCAAGATATTTTAATATTTCAAAATCTAATTTCTTGTCCCAGCATTGATCTCAAAGGTAAGAAGGGTTCAGTGTTATGGTGTGGAAGTGTTTGTGTGAAGAACTTACACGTTGTGGAGAACACACCAACCACAGTGAGGGTCTTTGGAGCCCAAACAATCTCCACAAGTGGTGTACTGCTCGCAGCTCTCCACTGGAACCCTCGCCAACTGCAGGCAAACATAATAGGGAAAGGATCAGTTTCGTTATAATAAAGAAAAAAATATACAGTAAATTTAAACTGTTTCTTCAATTTTAAATTGGTGCTCTGCCAACAGTCAGAGTGTGTTTTTGTGGGGGTGTGTCTTTGTGCATGTGTGTTCTGGCCAGTGACTGCAGGTTCAGCCGCGTGTGACAGCCTCCAGTCATGCATGCAACAACTGAGGACTTGCAAGGCATGCTGGGCCACCTGACAGGTGGCTGTGGCGACAGAACCTGATTGACGGCTGACCTCAGAACAGCTACAGGAGGCCGAGGACAAAGACACTTATGAGAGAGGAGATCCTCAGGTCTGCAAAGCCTTTTCAGCAGAGCCTTATAGCAATGTGACAGGACTGTGGGTGTGTGAGCATGTGTGTATCACCCCAACACCACACCACCAGCAGCACCACCATCCTGGATGCACCAACCTGATGATAGGCTACAGATGTTATCTATGAAACAAGATCAAGTGTGTGAGTTTAGCCCCTCCACTTCAGTTAACGCTGATGACAGATGGTTCACAACATCGCCCCACCGGGCCTTACAATGTGCGAGTGCATTTCAAGATATTCACAGGAGATCGAGTGTGTTTCAACGTGTGACGGACAGATTGCTAGCATATGTTCGCAGAGCTGGTATGCAACAAAGTGGGCATGTGTGTTGGAACGCACACATGTGCTGCAAGTGTCAGCGCTGCGTTTTAACTTTTCTACACCAAAGAGCCCAAATCTCAGCCGCCTGATTTGTATTTCATCACGGGAAAGGTCGCATACAGTTGAAACCAGATATTTAACTGCTGGACAAAAAGTTACAAAACTTTTTTTTTCCCTCGCTGCCTGAGTGCACCAGCACCCCCTACAAATAAATACCCCCAGAAAAAATACCCCAGACAGCATATCCTACTTCCCAGATGGGACGGTATTCTTAGCCTTGTAAAATTCTCCCCCTTTCCTCTAAATTTAAGGATTGTCATCATTGTCAAACACTTCAATCTTAGTTCCTTCAGGTCTCAGAAACCTCGAAATCCAAATCCACTTTATTTATAAAGCACATTTAAAACAGCAAGTGCTGTACATACTAAAATAAAAAAAAATAAAAAATAAAACAAGACATCCACCAGACAATTTGAGAAAAGATGTGTTTTTAAAAGAGACTTAAAAATGGGAAGTGAAGATGCCGGTCTGACATTTAAAGGCAGTGCGTTCTGAAGTTTGGGAGCCAGACCAGAAAAGGCTCTTTCTCCTCAAAATTTTTGCCTAGTTTTTCGGACAACTGAAAGCAGCTGTTTGGGTGATCTAAGCGCCCGCGAAGGAAGATAAGGTTGGAGTAGATCCTTGAGCCAAAGAAAAGCCAGACCATTCAAGCATGTATAAGCTAACAATACAATTTTAAAATTAATTCTGTGATGCACAGGGAGCCAATGGAGAGAAGCCAGGACAGGTGAGATATGTTCATATCTCTGCATGCAGGTAAGAACACGGGCAGCAGCATTTTGAACTAGCTGAAGCCGTGATAGAGATGCTTGTGTCAGTACTGGGGCAAAAGTAAGGCAAAGTAATCTTACTGTATGAAACTTAGGAATTTGAAGAAAGTATTGCAGTATTTGTAGAAACTAACAAATAAAACAGGAAATATTTGGTTTGATTTAATGTCAGTGGCATTAAAATAATGTGTCCTTTCATAGAGTGTATCTAAATATCTGGGTCCAACTGTTTGTAACAACTTTTAATAAAACGCGAGAGCTGATTAGTGAGTCAGAATTCAACAGGCCTTGGTAATGCTTTTACACACACACACACACACACACACAAACACAGATATAATTATCAATGTCTTATTAAGCTAAGGATTTAAGCCATAAGATTTTATAGGAAGCGGTGAGAGGGAAAAACACAGTGATGTATGGGAGATAAAGTGAAATTGGTCTGTCATTAGTTGCAGAACAGAACCCAGGGGACAAAGGAATGCAGTCGTTAAACAGGCCTTGGGATTCCTCCATAAACATGACAAGACTTGTTTTTTTGGTTGACGGTTACTTGAAGGCCTAAGCACCAGTGTTGGAAATTGGAACAAAACACTGGCCAAATACCAATACATTTCTCAAGTGATAGAAAAATCTAGTCATCCCACAAGCCACAGTGGTAGGTGAGTAGTTTGAACAGAAAAGCAGCAATTCCATGACTGGCCTGTTGGGGACATACATGTGCCTGAGCTGCCATTGGACCAATACAAATACAGTTAGCAGAAGAAGAGGAACTGAGAAGTAATTATGCATTACATTCTTGGCATAAAGCTGTTGTCGAAAAACCACCAAAATTTCTCAAGAGGAGCCAGGGGATAAACCTAAAGTTAAACAGCCGCTTAATAAGAAGTTGGAAAGAACTGAGGTTATGGAACAGAATAGCTTTTGACAAAAGTAACCAGAAGATGTTTTTTTCCCATTTCGTACTTTTGCACCTTTTTTGCACTGTTGAATAGTTAGGATTTATTGGAATGTATGTACCTGACTTGAAATCTGTATTGTTCGATTAAACTGACTTTGTAAAAGGCCTTGAGACGACGTGTTGTGAATTGTTGCTATATAAATAAAATTGAATCGAACTGGCTTTTGACTTGACTTTTTCCAGACGCTTCATATATAAAGTAACTTGTTGTAATGTAGTTGTGCCTGCTTAATGTGTAGATATGATTCCAGTAAAACTTTCTCAAGTGGAGCCAACGATGAACCTGAAGAAGTGGAAAAGAACTGATGATAGCGAGCAACCAGTCAATGTTTTCCGGGTTTACAATTTGGTACTTCTGCAGTTCTGTTTTTTTTTTTAGCATAGCTATTTTAGGACCTCTTGCACCTACCCCAGTACCATGACCATTAAGAATATTCTATTATACTTGGACCACCAATAATTTTAAGCAATTTATCTACATTCAATGGAAATAGGATGCAACAGTTACTCTTTACAAAGGAATTACAATTAAATGAAATTATGTAAGATATCTGAGCATGAATATTTATTTCCCTAATTTGTTAAAATACTTAAGTACCATGAGTAATCAACTGACATGCCATGGTAAGGACCATGGGTACAAACTTGTTTGTTTACAGGTAGAAAGTGGAAGTGGAAAGCACAAACATGTGGGTAAGAAAGAGGCTTTCAGGGCCAGACACAGTTTTCCAGAGTATGAAGGAATTTCCACATTATCCCCATTAATGCATTAAAGAGTTCCTATAGAATATTCAGCAAACTCAAAAGAAGCGCATCATAGTACATGCTGTTGGTCAGTACATTTATAGGCTGAAAATAGAAGTTCTTTATTTTTATGCGTTTAATTAAACGGGAAAAAGCTCTGATTTTTTTTTATTTGCCTTGACGATCACTGATCAAAGCCAATCAATGGAAAATTGGCCAGTTCCTTGACTCTAGACGGATAAATGACGAACCATAAAAAATAAAAAGGTTTTTTTATGACAAAGACAAACATTGGCTTGTGAAATACTTGAGTGAAAATTTGTCCCAGAATTTTAATTTCCACCTCTGAACAGAAAAAAAAACAATCCATGGCTTCCAGACTTCTATTTTATCAAGCCCCGTTTTATCCCTCCATGCTCTTCCTGTTTTTCCACCATCATCATCCTTCTCTGAGAACCACATTCATTCTTTATATAGCCAGACACAAGCAGTTACTTCCTCAGTTTCAGATCAGTATAGCAGAACCCACTACAGTAGCTTTGTGGCTGGCTTTGAGCCCAGAGAGAAAGATAGATGAAATGATGCAAATGAGCATTGAAGGGAGCTGGAAGCAAAGAGAGAAGGAGGAGGTCATCTCCTAGAAGTGCACATGGGATGGATGAGTGGAGGAAAAGTGTAACTGAAGACACACACAGGGTGAATAGGCAAGGACATTTTACTGAGTAGATGGAATACGGTGGCAGACACCCACTATGCATTACTGTCAAACTGAACCAGAGTGTGGTTCTCATCTTAAAGGGGCGATGAAAGCAAGATAGAATTAAGTACACCGCTGTCTTTGATTACACAGGGAGGACAGAGGTGGAAAAGGAGCGTGCACAAGGGAACAGATGACGGATATCAGGCTGAGAGCGAGAGGACATCCCACGGGATCCCTTAGTGATTTAACAAAAAAAGAAAACAGAGACAGGGAGAGAATGTATGTTCCCAATATCACCATGGTACCATCCCATTCCCGTTTCCTTCTTCATAAATCATTTTGCCTGTTATTAAGGACAATGGTTTACATAAATCATGCTAACATTAAGAATCTTTGGTAGGCTGCTATAATCTTATCACAGCCCTGTGTTGTAATAGTCATGGCCTGTCGTTCACAATTGTATCTCAGCTCATAATGGTGAAGACTTGGTGCTATTTAGTGGTGGTGCCACAAAGTTGTTAATGTGGCGGGCGGACCCATCATTGTTGCTTTTCCCAGTGGGGATATAAAATGCTTGGAGCTGGGAAAGCACAAACTGCAAGTGGACAAAAATGTGTGTGTGTGTGTGTGCGTGTGTGCGTGTGTGTAGGGAATGCTGTCTAACCACAGACACACACAGATCCTCGCTCTCTTGCAATTCCTGTCCCTCTTGATGGCTCTTTTAATGAAAGCCAATTCCAGACAGTGCGCCACATTACTCCTTAAAATGACCTTATAAAAAAAGCCCACCATCTCCCCTCTCCAGCAGTGGCCTTATTTACAACAGCAGCCGCTGCTGTAACTCCACTCTCTTTCCCTGCCCCTCCTCCTGTCGACAACCCTCCCTTTCTAACCGTATCACTGCGCCGTGACATCTCCTTTCTCTAATAAACTTTCCACCTTTCCTCTCCAATCTGTTTTTACAGAGTGCCGTCACCTGCCTTTAAACATCCAGCTAAAAGGCCTTGCAATGGTCACCCGCTCCTAAAACCCAGAGGAAGTGTAAAGCTTTCAACACAGCTTTTCATTGCTTGTAAAATCTAAAGACATATAAGGATTGGCCTTGCTGGACGGTCTTTTATTCTTTTTATTTAAAAACTGAAGGGGTCTACAGTACAGTGGAAAAGGATGAGGAGACCGTGTGCGGATCTGGTCAGAAAGACCATCATATATGAAAACCTTCTATTTCAAAACATCATCTGTTTCACTTTCTTTCTTAAAACCCAATCATATATGGTTATAATGCTTCTGATAGAGGATCTGTGGAGATTAGGGTGATGGTAAAGAGGCATTTTAAACATAAACACCTGAAGCTTATTACATAAAAAGAATAATCAAAATACAAGTAGAAACCTGCAAAAAGCTGGTCAGCAATTATAATTATTTTCATAAAATGTAAAAAAAAAAAAAAAAATTCACAATTGACAATCCTTTTATACCGTTTTACTATCTATTCCAGGGGTATTAATAGCTTTGGGCTTCTCTTTAAGTGCTGCCCATTTAGAAAACAGTAGCTAAGTCTAACAGCCTTCAGAAATTCTGAAATAAATTACCATGTCTTTTTTTCTTCATTTTTGTGTATGTTGCATTTATTTAGACTTCACGAGAGTTGTGCATCTCTCAATTAATAATAGCTAAAACACAAGAATCTACAAGAGGTATCCAGTCTCGGTTAGTGCAGATTACGCATTTCTGGTAGGGGATCTGGAGGCTACATGTTTCCATTTTAGATTCTTCCCATGGTCTGCAGCTTCAAGAATTAATCTTTTGCAACACTTTTAAGGGATCGTGCAAAGGATTTTATATTCCCTTTGGAGGTTGTATAGTAATTTGTAAATGAAAGATTGAAGAGTTAGAAATAATCAGAAGTGCCAATAAACAGTTTTTTTTTTCCTGACTATCAGCAGGTTTCATGTGCAGGGCACAAATATCAGACTGAGGTTGGGATTAGTGAGAAACCTCTGACCTTTCCCTCTCTGAATTCAAGGGATCTTTCTGTTAGGTTTTCAAGCTTCAAACATGGAAAATTCAACTTCTGAGTAAACATGGAGCTCCGATGGCATTCTACAACTAATCAAGCCATGCCAATCGATATGCGCATTTGTTCCCCAAGCCCTGCTGTACTACTGTTTAGATTCTGTATCAGTAAGATGGTATGTGGAAAACCTTTGTATTTACCGAGTTGGTACGTGTTAGAAGAGGTCTGAAAATCTAAGCTTTAAACCATCGGCTTCAGGGGCAAAAAGAGGGCAAATATAACAACCATTATCGTCATCTGTCATCACTCCTCTCTGTGGCCTCTACTCTGTCAAGCAACATTAACCCACAGCTTTATTATTTCAATAACCATCAATCAGTTTTCAACTTCTCCTGGATTAATTCAAGCAGATAGTAAAAAAGAAATCAATGTCTTTCCATACAGCCACTAAATGCCCCAGGATGACAGAGGAGCTGAGATCATAACAAACACACTGTTTACTGGGCTGCAAAAGTAGCTGCAGTCTGAGTCGTGGTTTTATTTATGGTGGCTTTTTTTTTGTTTTGCTTTGACGTTAGATCATCTTGCCAACAGTGTTTCATTAGCAACAGCAGAGGTACGATCCGCCAGCTACCCCTCAGGTGCGGTGTAAAAACATGACTGAACACAAGGTATTCCTGTTATTAGCAAGACACTTCTACCAGCACTGGACTACCTGCAGAGAGCAAGTGTATGCACGTGTGTGTGTGAGTGTATACGTCCAGGCGGGGGGTCACATCAAAGACTAGGCTAGTATGAGTGCATTGAGTGGATTGTAAGGAGCTTAGGAGATCAATGGTAGGCTAGGCTGGGCTTGATGTGTTGACTGATTTAAACTAAGCTGGGAGGCAAACACGACTGGCAGAATGTGGCCCAGAGATGGCGAGGTACGACTAAAACGAACCGGTGGGACAAACATGAGAAACTAACATTACATAATTTTTTGAAAAGCCAGACCATTGAACCACTGAACATCATCTACTGCCATGTTGAAGATGATGAAAGATTGCTGCCACAATCCAACTGTGGCACTGACAAGTCATTTTCTGCAGGCCTGTTTTATTAAATTAGGTCTTTACAGTGGAACAAAATAGTCTCCACAGTGATAGCTGTGATATCTGACAACTCCCTTCCTCCAGCATTTGCACCTGCCAGCCGTTCTCATGCTCTTGCTATCTTTATGTGTCTCATATCGTGGTTTGAGCACAGTTCTCTGTTCAGCTTTTGTTTTCTCTATACAATTCATCCTTTCTTATTATCTTGGTCTGTTTTAACTGCTCCTTTTGTCTCTCTCATCTGAAATACTGTTTTGATTACAATTCCAACAAAAACAAGAGGGAGATCAAGCAACCCATTTATTTGTTTGAGTGTGCATGTGTGAAAAGCGTGACAGAGTCAACACAGTGTATGTAAAGCACATAAACACATTGCATGCACCTAGAGTCTAACACAGTATCTTCTTCTCATTAAACACATTTGGAAAGTGTTGAATCCATCCTTAGTTGCAAATATTAAGGCATAAAAAAAAAACTAAACATATTTTGTGGTTTCTATAATCTTTTGTTGTTCAAAGCAAACGTTTTCTTTTGCAGAGATACAAAGACAACAATGAAGAGAATGCAGTAAAGGATGCAGCCACTCATCGTTCTTCATCACCATTTTCCTCGCATGGACTTTTCTATTACCTCCTCCAAAATAAACTAATCTGCAGCTATAGGTCAATATACTCTCACCCTGTGTGCAGCCATTGTTCATTATAATCTGTCTGAGGAAATCTTGGACAAAGAAAAAGAACGACACAGGTTTGAAAACAAAAAAACAGCAGAAAACAAAGAACTAGAACAGGAGGACTGTAACAAGAGAAAAAAAGGAAGAAAAAGGTAACTGTGGTCGGCTGAGGTATCGAGGCCTAGGGGTCTTCTAATTAAGTGAGGATGCGAGCGGCCGTCTACTTGGTAAATGACTCTGTCACTTTAGTAAATGGACTTGGTGAGGAGTGAGGAGCCACATAGCTGGCATTTCTATTAGCACGGCCAGGCGAGCCACCACCATTTACACCAGCTGAAAGAAACAGAGGAGAAAAGGAAACAAGCGACCAGTGGACAAATTCTGCTTTTCCTGATTAACTCTCATAGGCAGCCGTGGGAGTGGCACGCCTGATTTGAATGAATAGAGATGAATAAGTTTTAAGGAGATCTGTTAAAGTTGGGGGCGCTTTACGTATTTGTGATGTGCCACCTGTCGCTCACAATCACCATAGCAGCCAAAGACAATCAAAAGCAAGCAGGCTGGTATGGAATTCTTACTGTACGAAATCCTTGAGGAAAATTACACTACGTTTCAATGGATTTACACAAAATTCCAAAACAAGTAAGTATAACATGATCTAGTAGGCCTTAAATTAAAACAGAGGAGCAACAATTATTCCTACTACAAAGTACAACATATAATAGATACAAAGTATTAAATTTTACCAGCATCACATTGTTATCTGGTACATGGCAGTCATTTTCTTTCAGCCAGTTGCTGAGCAGTGTGCAGCAACAGGGGCAGGCAGGGCAGGACTGCATCCCTCTATGCTTTACAAAGCCGTAAAAAACTGCTGTCCCTTCGACAATTTCTTCGGCCTCTCATTTACAGGTCTTTAAACCATATGATGGAACATTTTTGTGTTTTTTAAATTATTTGTTTAAAATCTTGAAATGCCTTAATGTCAGTAACCGGCCAATCTCTAATCACGACACATGGGTAGAGGATGAAAATGATATATGATGCTATAAGTTTTTATATTTATTTATGTATACAGAGAGTAAAATGTGCAGCCATGATTAATGTGTGAACCTCAGCCAAGGTGCAGGAGAGCCTTAAAGACCCAAAAGATTGTTAGGATTGTCGCAAGACGAGTGAAGCCTCTAAAGAAGACAGAAAATGCTTTACTGTGCTGTTTATCACTATCAAGTTCTTTCCTTCTCTAATCTTTAACTAAACACAGGAGAAAAATGTGCCCATCTACTTTCTCCTATTTGGTACTTCATAACTGGATCTGGCGAGCGGTAGTGTGCATGATTCTGAAAGGGAATTTGATCCAAATTCAAAACAAGTCCCTCTTTTACCATCCATTGTTCTACACAGCGTGGCGTCTGGTTAAGGCACGAGACTCGAAACTGTGTGCCATTTGGAGCATTTCCACAGGCCATGCCAGCTTTGATTGGCCTTGTTCCACCACCATCAGTCAGAGCCACATCCTTCTGCCCCAATCACCGTTGAGCAACAGGAGGAACCCACTGTATGGCCGCTAGATGGTGATTGAGAAGAAAAGCGAGTAGGGGGAAGAGAGAAACCATTAACCTCCCTATCCATCTCACCCCCTTGCCTAAGCATATCATCCTGCTCTATCGCACCATCCTCTGGGAAAAGACGGCCGGGTGGAAGCAGAAAGATGAGAGAAAGACAGAGCTATCTAATGGCAGCTGGACTTCCATTAAGGCTGATAGCATCAAGCACAAGACAAGTGTCTGAGCCCACTTCTCTAACGAGGCGCATAAACACACAAAGCATTTAAAGAAATGTGAAAAATCACAAGAGAATGATACTTGAAAAGAAAAGGGGTGGTGAGGGGAAAAGCAGGAAACGTAATTAAGAGAATAAGAGGAAGGAAAATGTGAAACACTTTCCCTCCGGTAATGGCAGAGACTTGGTGAATCTCCTATCATGGTTCTGAAGGAATTATAAGTACACTCTCAGTTTTTCTCTAGCATTACATCAGAGGAGAGAAGGGCTTTGAAACTAACATTTGTAGACCAACAGACAAGTTTAAGAACAGTACATTTTCATTGTTGTAGAGGGAGACGACAGAAGAAGAAACTTTTAAATTAGGAAGTGTTTAAAGCATAAGGAGAACTACATTAATTTGTTTTATTCTTTGTTTTACTGTCAAATTTGGAAACTCCTGAGTTAACTCATTTACACCATACAAGGTCATTAGTATATACTGTGATATAATCTACATTTGCATTGGAGAGGGCAATAGTTTGATCTGACATCAAACCAGATACTGACATCATTGTGCTACTGAACGGTCTGAGGGCTGCAGAGTGAGGACTCTGCATTGCCTTCTTCTCAGATGTTTTTGAAGTGAGAGCAAAAAGAACATAAACTACCAAGGATGTGTTTTGTGAAAGATTTAGTGTCGAAAATTATGTTGGACTGTTACAGTACTAACAGGAGAAAAGCTCAATATAGGAGTGACAAGGAACTTCAGGAGACAACAGAAAGGGCGTGAGGAATACAGAAAGTTGATTTAATATCATTTTGACCTTTTGACTCCTATTTGCTAAATGTGTCAAACTGGAAAACACAGGCCGCTTGTTTAAAGACTCAAATAAAAATAATTAATTATTTACAACCTAGACAATATGACAGAGACTGTAGGAGTTAGCGATGCTAACAGCGCTAATGGTTCTAAATGCTAATAAATCATTTGTAAAACAGTTTAGACCTTTAGACTCTTTACTATAAATAGTCAACTACTATTATTATATTGTGCTGTTTCATGTATCTACTCTTATTTGTTCACACATAAACATAACATCACTACTTCTCATAAATATATCCGTTTAGTGCAAAAATGGTCATTCGGTGGCAATAAAATGAAGTGATTTTGTCATTGGATCTAGTGTTTTCCTGCTTCTTTAAAAAATTCTACCAATGTTTTTCTCCTTTAAAATAGCGACAGAGTCGACAGCAGCAGCTTGTTTTTTAGTAGTAAACAAACTGAAATCTGTGTCTCAGTATTCTGTAGTTCAGTTTGAATGTGAATATATACATGTGAATGGCACATTCTGATGTTATGTAATTGTCAATCATATAAATAATAATATGGTTGAAGATATTTGAAAAGAATTGTAGCAATATAGCTGATTTATTTTTGCTCAAACTCTATAACAAAAAACAACACTAAATGTTGAAATGAAAGCAAATCAGAGAGAAAATTGTCAGTATCAGCAGATATTTAAAACCCACTGTTTCATATCATCTCTAATTTGAATAACTAAAGACACTAAAAACCAATTTCTCTCAAATATTTCCTACTAGGTATTTATTTTCCTGATAAAATTAGGAGGAGAACATATGTTTGACTGAATCATACAATGACCATGTGAAACTTGATATTTTAAACATCTGTCTGCTATAAGAAATAGGCGTCTTTTTCCGGGATATTTGTATTCTTCTCAAAACACAGATACATTTTGCTTTGTAAAATGTACTAGAGTGTGAATGAAGCCGTATACACACAGCGTGCAGCAGTGCATGATGAGCCATATTGTTAATCATACACTGTGAGAGCTCAGTCCTGTGCTGAGGAAAGGTGCTGTAATAGTTTGAACTCTTGTAATTGAGTGCCATATACCTACATGACTACACCCCCCCACCACCATTTCACCCCGGCCCCTTCCTCCCAGTTCCTGTACTCCGCCTCACTGCACCAGGTCTATTAACATTTCCATAACAATGACCATCTCCTTGGTAAAAGTCTGCATGTCTGGGTGTGGACACAAGAGCACTCTCAGAAGCTTTGCACCCCATCAAGCCAGTAGATGTAAAAGCTAAAAATCAGAGCACTCATAAATCTAAATGAAGAAAAGGGGATGCTTAATGCGCTTGGTTAATTAATATTAGCAAAAAACATAATAACTTTAAATAGTCTCTCCTCTTTTATCTTACTCAGCTTGCAACAGTAGCCCAAGCTTAAATGCCACATTATGTGCTTGTTAACTTCGGGATTTCCTCACTCAGCCAGAGTTTGACAAATTGTCGGAAATTCGTCTTGAAGCCACTTAGAACTGACTGATTACTTGTATCTAGCACAATGAAATGGCAGCCTAGGCTGATGCAACCAGCTGCTTATTATGTGTGTTGATGTTACTCTGTGCTAATGTATTTGCTAACGAGATTGGCAGCAAACCAGTAATATGTGAATGTAAACAGATCAACACACACAAACACAGAGGACTGGTGTCTGAGGAAGTCCTTTGGGTAAGATAATACTTGATGAGGCCATGTTCAGAAACCCAACAACACAAAGCAGATCATTGTTTGTGATTGTAGTGGCTCATACCAGTAGCTTGTAAATGGCACGAGAACTGTGCTTGTATATTTAGGGGTTTGAGGCTTCCGACTCCTTTGAGAAATGAGGATTTTGTTGAAAAATTGTTTGGGTTAATCTTTTTTAAATACTGAATGAAGAAAGAGATAATGCTGTAAAATGTACAGCATTGTCAATTCCTAGACCAAGTAAATTCCTATGGATGTTGAACCTTTTATCAATTTTTATCAGTTTTGGACAATAAAAAAATTTTTTCCCCCAGTATAACGCTATTTTAACTCCAGCCATCTCCATTTCAGCTCTGACTAGCTTTAATGTCCCAGCATGATGCTGCCACCACCGATTTTTTATTACCATGGACAAGGTGTATTCAGGTCGATATTCTGAGATAGTTTTTTACCTTAGATATATTTAAACAGAGTTGGTCAAAACGATTGAGCGATCTCATGTTTCACCTACCTCCACATATTTATTGTGTCCCCAACATGGCTTGTGACAAACTGTAAATTGCACTTTTTATGGCTTTCTCTTAACTACTGATTAATAAAGCCAACATTTGTAGAGTGCAGATTCTCAGATTCTTTGACTGGTGCTATGGAACTCTGCAGCTCCTCTCGAGTTACCATGGGCCTTCTCTGAATAATCATGGTAGATTTGCAGTTCTGATTCTAAGAGAATGGCCTGAACAGTTCTTCTTGAGATGTTCAAAGCTTGGATATTGTTGTATAGCCTAACTATTTTTTAAGCTTCCACACAACCTTCTCTCTGACTTGTCTATGTGTGTGACTCAGTCTTCGTGATATCGTTTTGTAGCAAGATGTAGCAACATTAACACATAAAGGCTGTCCTTATCCACATAATTTTCCACCATTATATGAGGTCTTTTTCCTTTTTCCAAGATGCTCTCACTCTTGCTCCAAATGCAAGTCACCTTCCTACACCAAAGATGAATATTCATGCTTTCAGTAATTAGCCAGTGTTGCACACTACGGCACTTTTATATGCAATAGATATCTTGAAAGTAACAAGGATGTGTGCGGCCATGTGTGTATGACATTGAGGCCGAGTAGAAAAAGAGGGGAAAAACTGCAGCCGAGGCATCAAAAGCAGTCACAGCTTCCTAGTTTTGACTATAAAACAAAAAGGGAAGTGATTTGATCATGAAAAGTCTTGACTGAACCAAGACACCATGAGATGATTACTTACAGGGAGAGTTTTGCTCAAGAGATGCTTCAAAAAGTTGGTATTGACTCAAAGGGTGACATTGCTTTTAGTGCAGCTCGCCATGCAGATAAAACAACTCCAGCGAAGCACAACATCATCACTGCTAACCTGGAGAAAAAAACTATGCATCAGTCAGAAGATGTGTGCATGGAATGTTTACAGGTGACTGAATGGATCATTGTCGTTGATGCTTAGATTTTAAAAATGTCAGCAGCAGCCGACTTTGCTGTTTGCTCTGACACAAAGTGAATTCTGCCAAAGTGATAAACAATATGCTTTCCAGTGAAGGACACGACGCCAACAGAATGTCTGCAGTCAAAGGTAAGCTGTTCTAAATTTCCTGGAATAACACACAGTCTCATCAAACGCATACACACACACATAGCAGGCAGTCTGCTCCTGCTGTCATATCCTCCATTGATAATAACGACAGTGATGAATATAACTGGGACCGAGTGAGTCATAAATCACCAGGGCTTGCCCCCTAACTCTGACTCACCGCCCGGGCCTCCATTTGTGTGAGTGTTCCTGCATATGTGTGTGAGGGGGGGACTTGTTGTGAGCTACGCATCACTAGATTTGACCACTGACACCTTAATGTTCTTGGCTTGTCTCAGGAACACCCCACAGGCAACAAGCTGCACACACAGAGAAACTCACAGGGTAAAAACAAAGGTGTGTGTTGTGTATCCTTTTCCAGAAAAAAAAATGAACAACTATTTTCTCACTAGACAACAAGACGTAAGCAGTCAGTTACTTAAATTGGGACCTGAGATGGCATCACACAGTCAGTGTGGAAAAGCAGTTACTTCCAATGAATACGTGCAGAGTTGCATAGTCACTGGAAGATGTAGACCCTTACCTTTGACAATTTCCAACTCCAGCATGTTCCATGACAATTTGAGCTCGAAAGCTCAACATGATAAAGTATCAGAATCAGATTTATTGACCTAGACGGTGTGCGCAAGTAAAGATGCAATTTACAGTGTACAGACATTAAGTGTTTTAGCCTTCCTGTTATCTGTTGAAAGTCTCGCTCTCTCTCACAGCCTGAACGAACATTCAGTGATTAGTGAGGCATCGGACTTTTGACTTTCAATCTGTATCTACAAATCGTCCAATTCTGGTCAACAGACAGTTTCAAGGTGCATCTGATCTGCAATAATTCTACAACTGTTTCCACTTAAAAAAAAAAAAAAAAATCCATGTCTGTGTTAATATGCGCATGTGGACGTGGTGGGGACTAGCGATATCGAGAGATCATTACAAATCTGGGAATGGGATTAGTTGAAGGCATTTTGGGGGGGGTCAATTTAGGCTTAGACAGAAGCATTAAGTGTGTGTGTGTGTGTGTAGCAGCTAGAGAGGATTTAAAAAAGTAGGGATGGGGGGCACTGGCAGAATAGATGAAGGGTGGAGGATAAAGATGAGGGTAGGATGGAGGCTGAGCAAAGGGAATTGTCCCCTCGAGTCACTAGTGATGTTGGGGTTGGGGGTGGGGGAGGTTTAGCTTGGAGGTCTGGCAATGGTAGAACCCCATTCTACTTAACCCAAGCCTGCTAACCATTAATGGGGATCAAACACAGCGAGATGATGTAGTGAGTATATATGTGATAGATTAAATGTATGTGTGTGTGTGTGTGTGTGTGTGTGTTCCTGTCTTGGCATCACAGTGAGAACCATTTTCCCGATTTCACCATCAAATTGAGGACTGTTTGTACCAAAGTGAGGACATTTTGCTGGTCCTCACGACCTATTTTGCTAACGGTTAGGTTTAGGACTAAGGTATGAATTGACTTTAGGTTAAGGTTAGGGTTAGGCATGCACTGGTAATGGTTAGGTTTAGGGTTATTGTCAGGGTTAGGGCATAGAAAGGGTTGAAAATGACTGAAAATCAATGGAATCAATGGGAGTCAAAACATGGTCCTCACTACATATAGTAAAACAAGTGTGTGTGTGTGTGTGTGTGTGTGTGTGTGTGTGGTAACCAGGGTGAGAAAAGGAATGAGTCAACTTCATTTTAGTCTAAATGTATTTTACCTTTTTGTGACAGTGACAGTGAGGGGGTGCAGGTTTTTTCTTTGATGACTCACCGCAGAAACACCAGGCTGAGATTCCTACTTGGCTTCTGAGTGAGAGAAAACGGTTAGCAGCTTTTATGGTCATCCAATGTTAATAGAAGGTTACCATAGGTCCTTGTTACATCAGAAAAAGCTTTCAGACAACTTTTTTGTTTGTGTGCCTCATAAGCAATGTTAAAAGTCCTCATAAGTTCTGACCCTGTAAAAACTGAAAGCAACGGGACATAAAGTGCATTGCAAAAGTATTCACTCCCCTTGGCTTTATGCCTTTTTTGTTACATTCCAACCTGCAATTTAAATGTTTTTTAATCTTATTAAAAAACATAGTCTAAGTTGGTGAAGTTAAATTAAAATATATATATATATATATATATATATATATATATATATATATATATATATATTTATATATATAATAAAAAATTAGAAAAAGAAAAACTGACAATTAGCATGTTCATATGTATTCACCCCTTTGCTATGAAGCCCCTAGAAGGTTCTAGTCCAACCAATTACCTTCTAAAGTCACATTACTAGTAAAAGGAATTCCAGCTGTGTGCAATGTGTCACATGATCTGCCAGTATAAACACATCTCTTTTGAAAGGCCCCAGAGGCGGTAGCACCACTGAGCAAGAGGCATTACACCATGAAGACCAAGGAGCTCTTCAAACAAGTCAGGGACAAAGTTGCTGAGAAGTACAAGTAGTCAGGGTGGGGTTCTAAAAATATATCAAAATCTATGATGTTCCCCCAGAGCACCATGAAATCAGTCATCTTCACATGGAAAGCAAATAGTATCCCAAGTAACCTGCCAGTAACATTATTTATGTTTGCAAAAACATACTAAACATGCATTGTATAACTACTTATTTCCATTAAACTCATGGACATATACAAATGAAAACATTGTACATACCATTGTTCGTTCTTGCACGGAGTACCTGTCTGTTTTTTTCTATTAGTTATAGTTTATGGGTGCTTTCTTTTTGCATCAGAAAGAACATTCCATGCAGCTCAGCAAGTTTTGATGTCTCATTACCAAGCTTCCCCCACTACTCTTGATGACTTATGCTTGGTTCGCAAAACTGGTAGAAATACACAATGGTACTCAACAAAGCACTAATGTTTGAAGGCATGCCAACCAAACCGGTTCAAGAACGAAACTTCCTTCAGTGCAAAAACGCTGTCAGATTACTTAATTTAATAGACTATTCCTACAGTAAAAACATTAAGACAAATATATTGACTGTAGATGCAGAAAAAGCATTTGATAGAGTAAACTGGAAATTATTTTTTGCAATAATTCTGCAATAATTCTGTAAATAATTTTGCAATAATTTGCATAATTCTGTTTGGGACATTCTTTAATAAACTGGTTAAAAATATTATACAGTTCCCCAGCAGCATGTATCAGGACAAATAACCAAACATCTTCCAGCTTCTGTCCTCAGAGGGGCACCAGGCAGGGATGCCCACTTTCCCCCCTCATTATTTGCTATTTTTATTGAACCACTAGTGGCAGCAATCAGGCAAACTAAAGATATTAAACGCATAAAATGCATGTACACAGAACATGAAATCAGTCTTCATGCGGAATATGTATTACTTTTTCTCCAGAATTCACAAACCTCTGTCTCTCAGGTAATTGGTTGATCAATTCTTTCTCACGAGTTTCAGATTATTCTATAAATTACTTAAAATCTGAAGTTCTATTAAGGGAATTGTGGAAAGAACAATTAATTAATACACAACTACAGTCAGGGAATGTTACATATTTGAGTATTAATGTTTCTTCTAGATTGGCAGATTTAACAAAACTAAACCACATTCCGCTTTACAAAAAAGTGAAAGATGATCTCGCTAAATGGAAATATCTACCCATATCACTCATAGGCAGGGATACTTCAATAAAAATGATGGTCTTGCCAAAAATCCATTACTTATTCTCAGTGATCCCAATTAAACCGTCATGTGCCTGGTTCTCAAAATGGTTTAAACACAGTCCTCTAGTGAACCCTGGATAGACGTAGAAAAGACATTAGGCAATAATATTAACATTTCAGAGCTACCATTTATTAGCTCAAATATAAAACAACATGTATGCTTTAAAAGCCTCAATATCAGAACCTCTCTGACAGCAAGGTGGTAATATCTAAAAATGACAGGGTTTTCAATAATCCGACTCAGACACACACCCATCTGGAACAACCCTGACATCCAACAAAAAAATAATATGATAAAATTTCCAGATTAGAGAAGAGACACCCTCAGTGCAGAAAAGAGCGCTACTGCAGGTCCTTCATCCCCACCGCTGTCAGACTGTTCAATTCCACTGTATAATAACTTGTGTAATAACCTCTGTATTTGTAAATACTTGCAATCATTGTCACTTTAGCATAATCACCTCCACTAGGTTTTGAACATAAGTTTGTATTTTATTCTATTACTACATGTTTTTGCACATTTTTTCATAACTATCTGCACCCTACTTGTGTGTTACTAAGAGCTAAGTTAATTTTTCCATTGTGAGATCAATAAAGTCTATCTTATCTTATCTTATCTTATCTTATCTTATCTTATCTAAAGGAATTTAAAACCTGGAACGTATATTTGAGGGAATTCAGTTCATCCCATTTAACAGATTATTTATACAGTATGGGATTGACCTGAATATATTTTTAGAATATTAACAAATTAAATCTATGATAAAAATAAATGTAAGCTCAAATAAGTTTGCTTGCAAATGCCATCAAGTTCCTTTTTCTCTCTATTTCTTATGGAAAACCTTATATACATAAGCACGCCCAAACATACACCCACAGGTGTTTGGATTCAGGTGTTTACAGATATCCAGATATGGAGTTTAGACGAAAATTCAACTTGAAAGATTGACCTCCACTTCCGGCTCTGTCTAACTACTCCACCACATTCTCCACTCCAACCAATCAGCTCCTGCCTCACCATCATACTTCTCCCTCTCCACCTCCTCAACCATCCCCCACCTCAGGAAAACGCCTAAACAAATCTGCTACTCCTCCTGTGAAGTGTCGTAGAGGTTGCCCCGCTTCCACTCCGGCTCCCGCTGCCACACCTCCCGGTCTGTCTGCCGCAACCGTTCCCCAGCCCCTTCTCGCTAACACCCAACACTCGCTCGTCTTTAGGTGAGATGTATTTTTCTACTCTTTTTCTTTCTTCTTTTCTTTCACATTCATGCGCCCTTCAAGCATACTGTTTCCACCCCTCTTTTCAGATGCAGGCAGAGCATATACACCCATGCATGCAAACATTTCACCCAGGCTCCGCTCCAAGATTCTCCAGTGACAGCTCATCAATGTGGTTTGTCTAATCCTTCCATCTCCTGAAGTCGATCACCGAGTAGCTTCTTCAGAAGGCTTTACTGCTGTTTACAAATCCTCCAATCCCCGCCTTGCCAAAGAGATGTCTTTTGGCGTGTTTGTGGCAGCTTTCAGCATTTTCAGAGACATTATCTGTTCAGTATACCTGGAGCGTAAGGTGAAACTGGACACTTCCCTCATAACAGATCTCCTCCTCAAATATGGCTGCTCGCTCTTTTTCCAATATCACAAAGCCTTTCCTCGAAAGCCGCATCCGCACTTGCTCAATCAGGAGTCCGCTTAAACTGGTCCATCGTTGAAAAATCTTATTATGCGTACCCAAGCCACCTCCTGCTACATGCGGCTCTGATAGACATCAGAGTTCCCTTTGCCCTTCTCTCCCCTTTTCCTCCAACACCTACACTCACTCGCAACTTCTCCCTCCTTCAAGTTCTCAACCTCTCGATCGCCGAGGGAGAAAAATTCAGGCTTATAACATTACATCCATATACAATAATTTCAATGAAGGTTTTTGCTTCTTTTCTACTTGTTCTTTTCTCAATGTCTGCAGCTCCTGCAAAGACGCTCATGCAAAGTCCGTTTGACCTCGCCGCTCATCTTTCTTCAAATCCCGTAGTGGACCCAAAACTTGATTTCCCACCACCTTTCCACCCCAGTCATAATTTCGGAATAAACACTTTTTCTCCAATCTCACCCAGATGGATCTTTTGTCGATTTCCTTATTACAGTTCTGTCCCTGGGGTTTTTGATAGGAGTCCCTCCTTTTCTCTCTTCTAAACTCGTTTGCCCCAATCTTCAGTCAGCCCTCGCCGAGCCGGAGGTAGTAGCTCAACTCGTTCTCAAAGAAGTGTCTAAGGACTACATGATAGGACAATTTAAATTTTCCCCTTTTTTTGTGTTAGCCCCTTAGGGATCGCCACCAGAAAATTTTCAGGCAAGAAACACCTCATCATTGACCTTTCTGCCCCTCAATCCGTTCCCCATCCCAGCATTAATTCTATCATTCCTGAACCCCCGTTTTCCCTTTTCTATGCTACATTCGACCACGCCATTGCACTCATCAAAACTGCTTGGCTAGCTAAGGCTGACTTCACCAATGCCTTTAAAATCATGCCGGTCCACCCCTCTCAGTGGCACCTTCTATACGTCAAGTGGAATCGTCGTTTCTGTTTCGCAGTAAGGCTTACTTTTGGTTGCAGAAGTAGCCCCTGTTTGTTTCTTCCTTCGGTTCTCCACTTTCTTGATGATTTCCTCCTCATCGACCCCCCTTCCCCATTCCCTGGCCTCTCTGTCCCAAAGCTTCAACAGTTGTTTCAACGAGTCGGTGTCCTCCTGTCCGTAGAGAAAACGGCAGGCCCAGTCAAGCAGCTTGAGTTCCTCAGCATCACCCTTGACTCCGAAGCTATGGTTGACTTGCTGCCCGAGAACAAATTATCTCACATTCGCGAAGTCTCTCAGTCTTTCAATTCTTCCCCAGTTGTTGCCAAACACCAACTTCTGTCTCTCTTGGGCCATCTTAATTTTGCCATGGCTATCATTCCTCAAGGTCATTCCTTAATCTCCCGCCTGCTAGTTCTGTCCCTTCTCTGCTCGATCTTGTTGTTTTATATGATGGCTGTCATTCAGATCTGGCTATCTGGTCCAGTCTTCTTAGAAACTGGAATGGAATGACCTTCATTTATGACGATGTCGTCCACTCGGCTGACTCGTTTTAGTTTTTTACGGATGCAGATCCGTCTGCAGGATTTGGGGGTTCTATCAGGGAGAATGGTTTGCTGACATATGGCCTCCCTCCTTTCCCTAATCCAAATCCTCAGCTTTTTATGAGATCATACCCATCACCATAGCCTGCTTTGTCTGGGGCTGTTACTGGAAACGAAAACGCATCGCTGCCTTATGTAACAACGCAGCTGTGGTCCATGCTATCAACAAATGACGCTCATCTTCCGGAGCTGTCATGCCTTACCTCTGTCGCATCACCTGGCAGGCTGTAACTCACAACTTCATCATCTCTGCCCGTCATGTTCCAAGTTACTCTAATTCAGTCGCCAATGCTCTGTCTCATTCTAAATTTCAGATCTTCCACCGACTTTGCCCATCAGCCAACGCTCATCCCACTCTGATTCCTCCTCTCGAAGACCTGAAACTGGACTAAGCCCATCTTTCCTTCCTCTGTTGCAATCAACCAAAAACTACTGTATGTCAGGTCTAGGTCCTTCCATTTTCAGATCCTATTCCTTCGCCTGGCAAACCTTTGCAAAATTCTGCCTTGCTCATAACACACCATTGTGCCCGGTTCGCATTCATACAGTCCTTGCTTTCATTACTCATTGTTTTGAACACCTTTGTTTCAAGCTCCCCTACATCCGCAGCCTATTAGCAGGTATCAATTCTTTCTCAAAAAATCATCTCTCTGAGCCCAATCCGAGCCTTTTCACTCATCACGCCATTAAACCTCTCCTCAAAGGCATCTTTAGACATTGCATTCCGCAGCCTGACTCCCGGAGACCTATTACAATTTCCCTCCTTAAAAATCTCCTTATGACCCTTCGCTCCGGCCCCTTTTCACCTTATTTAAGATCTCTTCTCTCCAGTGCCTTCCTCCTCGCCTTCTACAGCTTTCTTAGACTAAGCAAATTTACTTCTTCTTCTAATTCATTCAATCTAGAGATTTCTTGATGGAAGCTCTATCCGGACCCTTTTAAACTTTACCTCAAACACACCAAAGGTAAAGGTCCATGTTTCATTTCCATTGCTCGTCTCGATGGGCCATTTTGTCCTTTCCAAGCCATGTTCATTTTTGCTCTCAAACGCCACATAATCAGTTTGTCCAACATGCCCCTTTTTCTCACTCCAGAAGGAGCCCCCATGTCCACCTCTTGGTTCCTCAACAATTTTAGGCAAATTTTAGCTCAACGCAATCTGCCCCCTAGTCAGTTTTCAGGTCATTCATTTCGAATTGTGGCTGCCACTACAGGAGCCACCCAAGGAGTCTCAACAGCATTCTTCCAACAATTTGGCCGTTGGTCATCCTCAGCTTTTTTTTCCTATGTGAGTCCAGACATCCACTATGTGCTAGCTGCTGAACGAACTCTCCACTCTTAGGTAAGAGCTTCCTGCATTAACTGGTGGTTGTTGGCCTTTCACAATATTAATATAACCTTTCCACGTGAGCCTGTTTCATCAAACCTCATTATTCTCACTCCCAGTCTCCCCAAGGTTTTGATCCTCCATCATCTGTCAGCTGCAGTTACCACTATTTATCTTCCACATTTATTCATTGAAGTCATCACTTCATTTTCCCCATAACAGGTATAGTCATGATTTTATTTGCCTCCTCTCTAGATCATTCCACACGTACGACTAGTCAGGCTCAGTTCATCTCTCTTTCCATGCCTTACCAGGCTCAATCCATCCTCCTCTATACTTTAACAAGCATAATTTATTCATCTAGACTCCTCAGCATACCCCTCCTTGAACCGCCACCTTAACATGGTGGAGGGATTTAAGTGCTCGAATGATCCTAGAGGTTATGTTGTCTGGGGCTTAAATGCCCCTGGTAGGGTCTCCCATGGAAAACAGGCTATGGGTGACGGGTCAAAGAGTGGTTCAAGACGCCTTCAAGAGGACCAAAAAATGTAGGCACATGATGTTGCCCGGTACGGCAGAGACGGGGTCCCAGCCTGGAGCCAGGCCTGGGGTCAGTACCCGTCAAAGAGTGCCTGGTGGCCAGGTTGCTCCTTGTGGGACCCAGCCAGGCCAAGCCCGAATGAGAGACGCAAGCCCATTCCCCCAGTGGGCCCACCACCTGCAGGGGAAACCATTAGGGACTGGTGCAAAGAAGATTGGGCAGTGGACAAAGGTGGAGACCTTGACAGCCCGATCTCCGGATGCTTAGGCTGGCTCTAGGGATGTGGAATGTCACCCCACTGGGGGGGATGGAGCCTCAGCTTGTGCGGGGAGGTCGAGAGATATCGACTAGAAATAGTCGGGCTCACCTCCACGCAGAGCGTGGGCTCTGGAACTTAGCTCCTCAAGAGAGGCTGGACTGTCTTCTACTCTGGAGATGCCCGCGGGGAGAGGCGGCGAGCTGGGGTGGGTTTGCTTGTTGGCCCCCAGCTCAGCTGTCTCATGTTGGGGTTTACCCCAATGGATGAGAGGGTCGCATCCCTGCGCCTTTGGGTCGGGGACAGGTCTCAGATTGTCGTTTCGGCCTATGGGCCGAGCGGTAGTGCAGAGTACCTTGCCTTCTTGGTGTCCCTGATTGGGGTGCTGCATAGTGCCCCTCCTGGGGACTCCGTTATTCTGCCCAAGTGGGAAATGACAGTGACACCTGGAGAGGCATGATTGGGAGGAATGGCCTCCCTGATATAAATCCAAATGGTGTTTCATTATTGGACTGTGCTAGTCACGAATTGTCCATAATGAACACCATGTTCAAGCATAAGGCTGTTCATCAGTGCACTTGGCACTAGGACACTCTAGGCAGGAGGTCAATGAACGACTTTGTTGTCGTCTCTTCAGACCTTTGGCCGCATGTTTTGGACACTCGGGTGAAGAGAGGGGCTGAGCTGTCCACTGATTACCACCTGGTGGTGAGTTGGATCCGCTGGAAGAGGAGAAAACTGGACAGACTTGGCAGGCCCAAGTGTATAGTGAGGGTCTGCTGGGAATGTCTGGTGGAGCCCTCGGCCAGGGATGTATTCAACTCCCATCCCCAGGAGAGCTTTGACCAGATTCCGGGGGAGGTTGGAAATGCAGAGTCCGAGTGGACCATGTTCTCCGTCTCTATTGTCGATGCTGCCACCCATAGCTGTGGGCGTAAGGTCTGCGGTTCCTGTTGCGACAGCAATCCCTGAACCCGGTGGTGGACACCAGCAGTAAGGGATGCTGTCAAGCTGAAGAAGCGGTCTTATCGGCTGTGGTTGGCTTGTGGGACTCCTGACGGGTGAGGTGAGGGGAGGCCATGGAGAAGGACTACCGGTTGGCCTCAAAGCGATTCTGGCAAACTGTCTGGCGCCTCAGGAGGGGGAAGCAGTGTTTTGCCAACACTGTTTACAGTGGGGGTGGGGAACTGCTGGCCTCGACTGGGGACATTATCGGGTGGTAGAAGGAGTACTTCGAGGATCTTCTTAATCCTGCCGTCACGCATTCCCTGGTGGAAGCGGAGGCTGGGGACTCGTGGTTGGACTCTTTCATCACCCAGGCTGAAGTCACTGAGATGGTAAAAAGCTCCACGGTGTCAGTGCTTCGGGGGTGGATGAGATCTGCCCTGAGTACCTCAAGTCTCTGGATGTTGTGGGGCTGTCATGGTTGACACACCTCTTCAACATTGCGTGTTGGTAGGGGAAAGTGCCTCTGGACTGGCAGACCAGGGTAGTAGTCCACCTCCATAAGAAGGGTGACCTTAGGGTGTGTTCCAACTATAGGGGGATCACACTCCTCACCCTCCCTGGAAAGGCCTGTGCCAGGGTATTGGAGAGGAGATTCTGGCCAATAGTTGAACCTTGGCTTCAGGAGGAGCAGTGTGGTTTTCGTCCCGGTCGCAGAACACTGGACCAGCTCTACACACTCTGCAGGGTACTTGAGGATTCATGGGAGTTTTCCCAACTGGTCCACATGCATTTTGTGAACCTGGAGAAGGCATTTGACTGTGTGCCCTTTGGAGGGTGCTCCAGAAGTACGGAGTCAGGGGCCCTTTATTAGGGGCCATCCAGTCTCTGTACAAGCGGGGCAGGAGTTTGGTCCGCATTGCTGGCACTAAGTCTGACCTGTTCCCGGTGCATGTTGGACTTCGGCAGGGCTGCCCATTGTCACCAGTCCTGTTCATAACTTTTATGGACAGGATTTCTAGGCGGAGCCAAGGGCCGAAGTGGGGTCTGGTTTGGGGACCATTGGATTTCATCTGTTCTTTTTGCAGCTGACGTGGTCCGGCTGGCCCCTTCTAGCCAAGATCTACAGCATGCACTGGGGCGATTCGCAGCCGAGTGTGAAGCGGCTGGGATGAAAATCAGTTCCTCCAAGTCCAAGGCCATGGTTCTCGACCAGAAAAGGGTGGCTTGTCCTCTTCAGGTTGGAGAGGTGTTCCTGCCTCAAGTGGAGGAGTTCAAGTATCTTGGGGTCTTGTTCACGAGTGAGGGGAGAATGGAGCGGGAGATCGACAGACAGATCGGTGTGGCTGCTGCAGTAATGGGGACGCTGTGTCAGTCTGTTGTGGTGAAGAGAGAGCTGAGCCGAAAAGCGAAGCTCTCAAATTACTGGTTCTTCAAATTACATTCCTACCCTCACCTATGGCCATGAACTTTTGGTGATCACTGACAGAACGAGATCCCAGATACAAGCGGCTGAAATGTGCTTCCTCCGTAGGGTGGCTGGGCACTCCCTTAGAAATAGGGTGAGGAGCTCGGCCATCCAGAAGGAGCTCGGAGTAGAGCCGCTGGTCCACCACATCGAGAGGAGCCAGTTGAGGTGGCTCAGGTATCTATACCGGATGCCTCCTAGACGCCTCCCTTGGGAGGTGTTCCAGGCCCATCCCACCGGAAGGAGGCCCAGGGGACGGCCCAGGACAGGCTGGAGGGACTATGTCTCTCGGCTGACCTGGGAACGCCTTGGGCTCCCCCCGGAGGAGGGGACACTTGTGAAAGTAAATCTGTTGGGCTTCTTGGCAATTCTAACAAAAATAATTATTTCAAACCACAATAAGAGCAGAGGAGGTGGAGTTTGGCCAACTGTCTGAATGGCTTCTACTGCAGACATGACAAGAAGCCATTCACACCTCAAATCATCCCCTCCACATCCCATTCAGGAACAAATTCCTCCCATAAAGCAACCAACCCCCCACCTTCATATCCTCTGCCTGCACTAAAGATCTCCGAGGAAGATGTAAACAGGCTCTTTCAGCGCATGAAAACAAAGAAAGGAGGACCTGATAACGTCTCCCCATCATGCCTGAAAGCCTGTGCAAATCAACTCGCTCCAATCTTCACAAGGATCTTCAACAAATCACTGGAGAAATGTGAGGTCCCCTCCTGCCTCAAACGATCCACCATCATCCCGGTGCCCAAGAAACCCACCATCCTAGGATTAAATGACTACAGGCCTGTAG